>JAULKM010151824.1:0-17201 GCA_032355605.1 Rubia tinctorum | reverse complement strand
GGACCAATCATGTTGCTTAGAGGATCACGAACATAACCCTTGAATGTTTGATCTAAACGTGGAATGTCTTCATTTATAGTGGTAGTCGTCCCTTGATCTCCATCACTATGGCTTGTCTCTCATACATGTCTGATTCAAATAACTCCACATGGTTTTTCTTTTCTCAATTGTGTTATACCCATATATTACTATAAGATAACATACCATTTTCATGGCTTTTATCTCAACAGCCATATCAACCCATTGAGTTCTCATTTACTAATAATTGTCACTCCAAAGTAATCCTGTCTCCAGCCAATCCACATTCTTTCTCTATCCACTATATCCTCATTTTTTATCAGCTGTCATCCCAACCAAATTTAATTCCATATTTTTTGTTGATTTTACTTTTTTACTCTTGTGTCTAGAAATCCCAGCATCCCAGCCTGATTCAGCATGTAGATTCTTCTTATCTGTCTATGCTTCATCATTTTATTTAGACCTCTAATATTTCAGCTCTCAATATCCTATTGTCCATAGGATCAGTAAGGAGAGTGTACTTTCCTTTCCTCAACCTTTACATTCTTTCTTCTCCATTTTCCATATTCCCATTAGGCTCTTCCTACAACAATTCAACATTTCCTTTCCTCCATACCAGATTATAAACCTCATGTTCCCCACCTATTTTCATCAGTTCAATCTTCTTCAATTGAAACTTATTATGCCTTCTTGCTGGCATATATATTTTCTTCTTTTCAGCTTCAGTCTTAACATTCTCCTCTCTTCTGCATATCACCTGCTCATGTCCAATCATACCACAATCTGACCATTTAACAGGTTTCAACTCAAACTTCAACTCCTGATGCATAATAACCTTTTCTTCATTCAAATACAAAACTTATTAGGCAAATTTTCTCCTATTTTCACCTCCAATTGTACCCTAGCATATGGCAGTCTTTCCTTATCTAGGGTCGGTTTGTATAAATAGATTGGCCTCCCTGTTGGACTAATGATCTTGCATATTGTTTTTGGCTGCCAATAGACAATGGGTAGCCCAAGCATCTGTACCCACACAGGGACAGTATTAGGATCTGCCACTTCAAAAAAATTGACCATAGTTTAATATAACAGGCTTGTTATCAAAAAAAACACTACCCCCTTTTCAACCATTTCATCATATAAAGTTTTAGAAATGAAATTTATCATGTATACACATGAATCAAGAAGCCTTATCTTAGAAATTTTGCTCCCAAAAATACGGTAGAAGAAGCCTTCCATTACCTTTAAAATGGGATTACATCCCAGTGTTCTGACCGTAGGTATATTCCTTTTTCTGCATTTTCAATTTAC
Organism: Rubia tinctorum; assembly: GCA_032355605.1. NCBI lineage: Eukaryota > Viridiplantae > Streptophyta > Magnoliopsida > Gentianales > Rubiaceae > Rubia > Rubia tinctorum. Next base: position 15,872 of record JAULKM010151824.1, on the reverse strand, counting down.
TCGTATTGCTTGATCTACCATATCGATGGGCGGCAAGCTCCAACGAGCTACCAGATCTCACCGTCCAAAAATGGAAGTTATTAGGATATGATTATATGTCTTGTACTTGAAAGAATCTAGGATAGAAATATACTACCGGTCATGTAACGCAAATATCCCCAAGTACTAGTTTTATATAGTTTACTCTCTTGTTCTTGCATCATTGTAGTTTGATAGATAACCCCCCCCCCAACCTTGTTTTACGACATTAGCTATTCTTGACGCATGATCGAATTGACGACCCGATCGTGGCTTTGCGTAGTTAACCTTTAGATTCCTAGCATCTCTGTGGAAGACCCCAGACTTGTCGCTAACTAACCCTTGGTAGTTTAGCAGTAAGAACGGGATCAACATATAAATATTTATCTTTGATCTTTCTACCACTCTGCAAGTTAAAATTATATCTCCCGAAAGGTTTTAGTTTTTAACAACCCCGCATAATGAAAATTGAATTTTGGCACCGTTGTCGGGGATTCTAGTTTAAAGATTTAATTGTTAACTTGCATAGCTTGTTTGTAAAGTAGTTAGTGTCTTTGTTTTTGTTTTTGTTTGGCAGTTTTAGGTTTTTTTTTTGCCTTTGTGATAGCTATTTTGATTACTCCTAATCTATTTTCTAGGTTTGTCTTTGGCTTGCTATATTCTAGTTTCTGGTTTATGGTACACACCAGTACCACAAACTTAAGAACTTTACACTAACTATCGGATGATGCAGGTGGTTAAAGAAGGATATGGAGGAGAGCTAGGTTAAAGATTCCACAAAGACCGACTGTGGTAGATGGAGACTGTGGAGATGGTGGAAGACAATCGCACACTTAGGGAGTTGATGGCTCCAAATTTAGAAATCGACCCCTATGCATTGTCTTTCCACCTTTGCCACCGAATTTGACTCGTGAGGTTAAGAGAGGCATGATCCAATGCCTACCTACCTTCCATGGGATGGCCGGTGAAGACCCGAACAAGCACTTGTCGGAGTTTCAACTAGTATGCCCCAATATGAAGCCACCCAGATTTCCAAAAAAAGATTACAACCTGAGATCCTTTCCTTTCTCGCTGCTGGATGCAGCCAAGGATCAGCTATATTATCTTCTGCCAGGGTGCACACTACTTGGATGGGCTTGGAGCGAAGGTTCCTTGAAATTTACTTTCCAGCTTCCAAGTCTGCGGGTCTAAAGAAACAGCTTTCTGATATTTTGTAAAAGGCGAACAAGTCCTTTAATGAGTATTAGGAGAGGTTTAACAGATTGTTGGCGAGTTTCCCCTACCATCCATTCAAGGAAGGTGATTTGGTGTACTATTTTCTTCGAAGGCCTTTATGGTGAGGATATGAGAATTGTTAATGTGGTTTGCAATGGCTCCATATCCAAAAACATCCCCAAGGATGCGATGGCATTATGCAAATAAATGGCCAATGGTACAAGAAAATTTGGCACCTGATCCCGTGTGACGACATTATATGAGCCAGCTCACTCTCCTAAGTTGGAAGATTAAGTTCAGGCACTTGCCTTAATGATGAAAGAGTTCATGAAGGAGGGACCTCAACAAGTAAAGGTGTGTGGCATTTGAAGTCTTGGCCATCCTACCGACATATGTCCGCAAGTGGTCAAAGATTTTGAAGAAGTGAAGGCTTTGGACTTTAATGGTGGAATTAGGCAATTTTCTAGGGGACAACAAAAAAGATTCATAGAGAACCAAGGAGGAAATAGACAAGAACCCTACAAATTCCTTCAATCCTTGATACTATGATCATCCCAACTTTTGGTGGCGCAAGGAAAACCAAGGGTACAACCGAGGTGAACAACTACAAGCTCAACCCTACCCGAGGAGGGAAAGGTCTTCCAACAACAATGCCACTTTGTAAAAGTCAGACTGGGAGGAGATCCTAGATGGAATTGCTCAATTAGAAGAAAAAAAATGTGATGTGTTCGTGAAGCAGACAATGAGAGAGATTTAAGAGCTCGGCACTATAGCTTTTTCGAGTATCAAGAATCTCGAAGTCCAAGTTAGCCAACTTGCCACTTCGGTGAGGCGTCTTGAGGCTAGGGAATCTGAATGTTACCATCCCAACTCCAGGTTAATCCACAGAATGTGAGTGCTTTAAATTTGAGAAGCAAGAAGGAGGTACGCGAGGCCAAGAAAGAGATTATGCAAGAAGATGATTTAATCATGGAAAGAAACAAGACTAACCTTGAAAAACAAGAGATGGTTGTTGAAGAGGATCCCTCGAAGGAACTCCCCACCTCCAAGGCAAGGATGACCCCTCTACCGCCATTTCCTAGTGCACTACGGGGTAGGCCAAAGGTGGCAACCAATGAAGCGTATATTCGCAAAGTCTTCGAGAAGGATGAGGTTAGCATTCCAATTCTTGATATGATTGAACAAGTTCCCTCTTATGCTAAACTTTTAAAAAAATGCATGCACTAAAATAAGTACTAAACCAACTAAGAAAATAGGTCAATTAAAAATAGGGGAAGTAGCCACTTTAGCTCATAAGAACATACCTAAAAAGTGCAATGACCCCGGAATGTTTTCAATCCCTATTATTTTAGGTGGTAAATTGGTGGGAAATGTTATGGTTGACTTAGGTGCCTCTATCAATGTGATTCCTTTTAGCCTTTATGAGAACCTTGACATAGGTGAGCTTAGAGACACTAATGTTATTATTCAACTACCCCAAGCTAGCCCTAGAGGTATAGTTAAGGATGTCATGGTTAGAGTAGGCAATTTGGTGTTTCCGTCAGACTTCTATATCCTTGATGTAGTTCATGATGGTGGTGCACCCCCAATCTTATTAGGGAGACCTTTTCTAAAAACATAAAGGACTAAAATAGATGTTCATTTTGGAACATTAACCTTGGAGGATGATGTTGATAAGGTAGGATTTGAGATCTATAAATCTACGCATAGCTCACATATTTCCTCTCTTATGTTCAATGGCATATCTCTCTGTGATGAACTTAATCAACATTGTGTCTCTTGTATGACTAATGATGATGAATGCCTAGATGAGTTCCTTGATAATGTTGATGAGAGTGATAAGATGAATCATGTCTTGAGCTTTAATTGTGAGGACCGTGTTGATGATACCTATACTACGCATGAGTTTAGTGATGACCATTTTATTGTGGAATATTTTTCTATGCTCACTAACTTGCAGCGGTCGATGGAGAATGGAGAGGACTTAAAACCCACTCGACCACCTCCTAAACCCGAGGACATAGCTAAGATTCAAAGTTGGCTAAGGATAGACATACACTCTCTATAGTAGACAAAGAGCACAAAGGTAAGGGTGACACTTTGTGGAGACCTCTCCACAACAATGTCATCATGGGTAGAGTCGCGGATGGCGACTTCGGAGACCCAAAGGTATGTTTTTTTAATTAAAATGCATGAAGAATAAGTAGTGAGGACGGAAATAAAAATACGGTATTTTTCCTTGATTTGCTTTGATGTTTTTGGTAGTTAGACTTTGCATGTTTTTTACAAAGGATTTTGTGTGAAACTCTGGCTGATTGTTGAGTCTAAGATCGAGTCTCGTGTTTATGTTTAGAAGATAATATATTTTTGGTGGAAAAGTTTGGAAAACGAAGGTGCTGAGGAGGCATGGGTCGTGCGGAATAGCACGGCTCATGTAAGTTGATACGGCACAATACTATCATGTGGCACAATCTGTGCCATTGCCTCGTGACAGCCTGTGGATGGGGCAAAAATGCAGATTTTCATAACATTTTTTTTTCCAAACTAGCACTTTTATCCCATTAATTTCGTAGGTCTTTTACTCCCTAAGCTTGTTGATGCTAAAGGCACTTCACCAAAACATCAACACCTTCCTTGTCCATTAATCGAGTAAAGCTTTTGTCCGCAAGGTTTCTATTTTTTCTTAGACCAATGCTATTTCCTTTTTAACCTCTCTCCTAAATAACCCATTTTTAGGTGATCCTTGATTCTCTGAATTTAATTTCAGAGTATCTTCCCCCATCCATAAAGTCCATTTAATCCATTACTAATACTTCAAAAATACTTACTCTCACTTCACATTTGGAGAACTCAAAATATTGGCATTTTTCTCTCAAGGGAGAGCACATTTTACCTCTTCTTGTGGATTTTTAACTCTTAGCCTCAAATTTTGGGTAAATCTTTGAACCTTGTGTTTACTTACTTTCTTTAGCATAATTGTGTTGTGGGGAAGCATGCATGTCGAAATATGTGGATTTGTTAGGAAAGTATGTGGGTTATATGAATGTTTTTGGGGGTTGAACTAAGTGTGGGAGAAGTGTATAATCTTTGTGTTGAGATGATATGATTTTCCTTGTGATGGTTGGTTAGGAAGAATGATTCTTGATTGAATGACCTTTATGTTGAAATGATACGATATGCATTAGGTTGGTTGTTTAGGAAGAATTATTGTTGAATGATCCTTAATACATATACTTTTTTATTCTTTCCATTACCATCTTCTTCTTATTCTTATGATAGAATGGCTCCAAAGAGGAGTAGGTCGGAGAAAGGAACAACTTCCCGAAGTGAGAAAGGGAAGAAGTCGGCTAAAGTTAGGAAACAAGAGCCGATGACTTCCCCTCCTCCTAATCCCGCCATTGTAGTTGATGAGTTTATGGGGTTGGCCAACATTTTTGGGAGTGCGACTCAGAGGTGGAGGTACCTATATAGTCCGAAGAGAACCATCTTGTAGACGAAGTTTGCATGCAAGGAAACCTTGGGAGCACTAGGTCAACTTGAGCATGTCACCTATTTTCTAGGAAGGACGGGCCTAGAGGGCTTCTTAGAGATACACTCCAAGACATACATAAGATGGACTTTGGAGTTTTTGGCTACCTTAGAGCAATCAATGAACAATGATGGGAGAAGGATAATCCATTTCAACTTGGATGACAAGGAATACATGATGAGACATAGAGAGATCGCCTGAGCTTTTGGGTGGAAATATGGGAAGGAACTTCCAAGGACTCACTGGCAATGACTACCTTTCTCGTTAAGCGACTTTTGGAGGAGCCTTACGGGCACGGAGAGGAACCACTTTTCTAAGAGTACCGCAATAGTCTGCCAAGATTTGAGGTACGTGAATCAGCTCCTATCCGTGGGATTGTTTTTCCATGGATACATGACCTACCCCCTCCCGTAATCGCTAATCAATGCACTTTTTTCACGGGAGATATACTAAACTGAGAGGGGAGCGTTTCGAAGATAGAATTTATATTGTTGCTCCTATTCCTACGACTATGCTACCTATGGGGTAGATAGTGGCAAGACCGAGGTCGTTCACAGAGATGCTAGGAATCTAAAAGTTAACTAAACACAGATGCGGTCGGGTTGTCAATCCAATCACGTGTCAGGAATAGCTAGTATTGCTAAAATAGGCTTTGGGGGGTGTTACCAGCAACTGCTATCATGTAAATCACAAGAGAATAAACTATGTACACTAGCACTTAGGGAGTATTTGTGTAACATTATCGATGTTGTTTAGATCATCTATTCCATCACATACAAGATGTATAAGCCTATTCTAGATTTTATGACACGTGGTGTGGTCAATCGGCACCGCCTCCGTAATTAGGTAAGTGCAATAATGGCCTGGCCTACTATGTATATTTGAATCTCCCCTGTACGATTACTTCACGGGCACTACACCACAAATGCTTTCTCCCTAGGCCTAAAAAGGCAAATGGGGTGAAGCATCTTATCGATGGCTCTAGGGTGACAAAAAGTTAACCCTAGTTTGCTACTATCGCTATCTCTATCTGTAACCCTTCGGACCAATTTTTCGGCTAAGACTAGGGTATGGTCGATCGTAACGTTGACTCGGAAACCCATATTCACATACCCATACGTTTCCGGACTATCGTTACCCCAAGCACATCTAGGTTTCCTTCCCCGGGGGATATCAATAAGTGTGCCAACATGAAAGTAGACTACAATCTTAGTGTGACAATCATGCAATTAATAAGAACATGAAGAACAATCCAACATAATAATCATAAACATATAGAAATAGGTAGATCTAAGGAATCTCACAAAACAAACATCGATTCATGAATACAAGTACAAACCCCAAGTTAAGTAACCATTCCCTAAGGATTGAACCCAAATATTTCACTAGATTCAATTCTTTTGGGCAAAAGAAAAATAAAGAGAAGGAGAGAAAAGATTTTAGAGAGAATGAAGAGCTAATTTCTCTCTCTACCCTATTTTTAAGAGTCTAAAATGAGCATTAACTTTTACCCTTATAGAAATAGGTTCATATATACATTAGTGGAGAATTGGGCCTTGAAAATGGCCAAAATAAGCCCAAAAAATCCTAGAACTGGGTCATGTCAGTCGGCACAGGCTGTCGGCTAGTGTCCCATTTCGAACTTCTAATCATGTGTCCCATGTCGTTTAGCACGGGTTATTGGCTGGAAGCATTTTTTGCTCAATTAAATGGAGCGGTTCATGTCGTTCTTTGCACCTCGTGGATTGGTCTTTAAATTTTGGAGTTGAAATGACATGGTTGTGAAATGGCACGGTCTGTGTCCATAATTAGCCTCTAAAACAATTTAGGTGACACGGGTCGGGTAGTGCCAGACGGTTTGTGCCAAGGGGGTGTGGCACTGTCTGTGCTGGTTGGCACGGTTCGTGTTAGCCACCCCTAGTATAGGTCGTTCTAAACAGGGACACTCGAGCCGGCTGACTTGCCTCGTACTGGCTGTCTAGCTCATGCTAGTTGGTTAGCTGGTTCGGTCGGTTCGTGCCGGTTGATGACACTTTCCGCTTTTGACCTTGTTGAACTTTGGATCTACCTTTTCAGGCTCAATTCCATCTACTACCACCTTTTAAGTCTGTGGCCTTCTTGTCTACTACCATTCTTGTGAATGGCCTTCAAATATCTTCTACCATTCTTGCGAATGGTCTTCCAATATCTTCTATCACCCTCGCGGATGGCCTTCTACAGAATGATGTTGAAATCCTCACGAACCACCTACTAATAAGCTCACAAAAGAAGATCTAGGAGTTTGTGAGGATAAAGTGACCATTAGTTCCAATTAAGTCTACAAAACTCGGGATATAGATAAGAAAACCAACAACGGCCATCTAAACCCTTTGTAATGTAAACATAGGTCATTCGGGGATGAGGTACCAACAACACTTTAAACGGCCCCCAACAACACTTGGGACATTCAGCTCTATCTCCTTTTGTCATGGCAAACTTAGGTCATTCGGGGATGAGGCACATTATTGATAAATTAGCAAGGGATTTGTTGATTTCTACCACTAATTTGGAGGACCGCTTCATTTAGTTGTATAGTGGTGTTTTGCTTTATAGTTTCATGATTCTTCCACAACTAGAATGCATTGTCATCGACCACAACACCATCTTAGAAGACCATTTCTAGCACCTGATCTGCGGTTTGAGAGAGGTTTCTAAAACATCATATCAAACCCAGACATGGACATTGAGGAGGAGGATGGTGGGATTCCACCTAGGATTCGACCTACCCGAGATAACCTACCCGAGGACTTCTTCTTCTGCACTTTTGGGGAACAACTCGTGAGTTTAACCCAATTGGTGCAAGATATTGATCAAGCAGTTGGAGGAATGAGCTTGCAAATGGAGGAATTCAGGACGAGGTTGGATACTATGGATGACACCATGAGAGCTTGGGGAGTTAGGTTGGATTCCATTGAGCGGGAATTGAAGGAAAAGTTTGCAATCGAGGATGAGAGAACTTATTTTCAAGAGGAAGCTATAGAGCAGTTGATCGAGAGGTTCCATGTTTCAAGGCTTGATGGCTTCCGAGACCTAGTTCCCATCGATATGCAAGAGATGAGGCAAGAATAAAGGAGAAGAAGATGTCAGGCGAGACGCTTAAGGGAGGGCCCTTCGGGGTCCCAAGAGTAAGTGCCACTATTTTCCCTACTCCACTTATGAATTCTACGTGTTGTGTTGCATTGTATACAATGTAAGGTTTTAGTTTGAGGGAGGGAGTAGTTAGGCACTTAGGAGTTTCATCAAGAGTCCTTTTTGTTTTGTGTTTTGTGTTAGTTTGTTTTTCTTTGATTATCTTCATGCAGTATGAAACCCATCTTTGGGGCATTTTTTGCTACACAAAAATTTAAAAAAATTTAAAAAAAAAATTACCCGGCTTAGGAAGTTTCATGTTTTTAGCATACTTGCCTACATTCAAGGTGGTGCACCCACGACCGGTGTGCACTATGGAGTACAAGACATGATCGTGAATTGGATGATAGTCCAGCACCTCGCTTGGATTTCATGAACAGTATTTATCGATGCTGCTACCCACCCATATAGGTTGGGTAGTTCGCATTTCTGAAACTATTTATTTTGTATTGAATTTTTCTATTAAAATTGTGCAATATTCCTCGATGTAATCTGATACACTAAAGTAAGCATCTTATTGCTATAATTTCTTTGTATTCAGCTTGCATTTTGGGTTACTAGTTCCAAAAACCAAATGTCATTTTGCCGACATTTTGAATCCGGGATGTTGTTTTAAGCTTTTTGTAATAAAGCATGTTACCACGAATTTATCAATAATTTTATATGTGCAAGGTTGGCCATTTTGCAGCGTACCTAGATGCAAAAGTTCCTTAGTTATGACGATGCAAAGTTGCGATGTATTAAAGCGGTATGACTGAGTCTGGTTTGTTTTACCACTTTTGTTCAATCCCACCTGTGCGAGGATTTCTAGTTTGTTCTACAGTTAGCTTCATCAATCTTGTGTTTTTTATGGACAGTCGTCATCTATTAATTATGTCAGCTCGTCCTATTCTTTTTCACTATCACGCTTAGCTGCTCCTGGGCTTTTTTTCTCTTTTGGCTTGAAACCTGACCTTCTCTAGATATTGTGAAGGCATGAAAAGAAAAGTTTGATCACCACAAACGACGTCACTGATGCGGGGAATTCTTTTTGTACCACCATAATATCTGGAATCAACGCAATGCTCCATGCTAGCTTTATGAAACCTGCAATTCTCGGGATCTACCTCCTATGCGTAAATCAGTGTATGATTGATGTATCAATAGTATTTGTGAAAATGTCATTACCTTTATAATTGTTCGAATCATCTATTTATAGTTGAGATTGTTTTAATCTTTGCTAATTATGGACCATATTCCTAGATCATGGTCTTAGTTGCATTATCGTGGGTGAGAGTCATGTTTTCTTCTACGTTTTCTTTGATCGGTTTGCCAAATGCGAGGTGTTATTCTACCTTTGATCGGTTCTCTCTTTTTACCTGGTTTGCTGGGCTAGCTATATTACCTGTATTGTGGGCTTCATATGGTTAGGGTGGTATATACTAGTTACTAATTGTCTACGTTAACTATCATATAAACCCATCTCTTTGTTGATACTACTACTGCTTATCAATATACATTAGTGTATAGCGAGTAGGCGGTTCATTATTTTTGGTGATATATAACTCTTGCCTTTAAGTCTCCGTATACACTAGTGTTAAGTGTGGAACCTCACTTTATGTAGCTATGTGGAAGTCTCAAACCACCTTTGTGTAGGACACAAGAGAATCTCACTCCTTTGTGTGGGATATTTTGAATGAAATGGGTTTGTCTTCTAAGGCATTGGGCCTTATTTGCATGATCAAAGAGGCGGTTGACCTGTAGGGCTGGTCATTTTGACCCGCGGGTCGAGGTTGGTCAGCTATCCCGGCCCAAATTGACCCAAATTTAGGGTTAAATCGGTCGAGTCGGGTAGTGTTAAAATTCTCATAGTTTGGGTTGGGAAGGGTTGGGTAGGACAGGGTCACAAAATTGACCCGTATCGACCTAGATCATAGTATATATTTTTATTAAAAAAATTAATAAAATGTATAATTTATAAATATAATAATATTTAAATAATAATAATAAAATATTTATTTATTTTTATATAGTTTAAAATAAAAATTATTTATTTAATTATAAATTATTCACTTATTATATAAAAAATACAATTATTTTCACTCTACTTACTTAGAATACTTTTAATATTTCAATTAAAAGGTATAATTTCACTAATATTTATTTATATAATTATGAATATATATTTCATATTTTAATCGATTTATTATTTATAATTAATAGTAGTTTTATATAATTATTTTTATTTTTATAAATATGTATTTTTCAAAAATGTTAAACTTGTTTATGATTTAAATTAATGACAATTATGTTGAATTAAACTAATTACTTTTTATATAAAAAAAATTAAAAAAATTTCTCAAGAAAATGGATCAAAATGGGTCAATCTAGGTTAAAATTTGACCCGACCCATTTGACTCAAATGAGACATTGACCAGACCCAACCCAAATGAGTCGGGTCAAAATGAATCGGGTCTGGTCTGACAATTTAAACACCCCTATTGACTTGTATTTAGTGTGTCTAAATTTAGTTTTACGCATTCGTGCATTATTGCTAGAGAAGGGTTTCGCAACACCATATTAGATCCCTAGATATTAGAACATACTTACTCATTTGCTAGCTTGCTATTTGAAATCAAGTTCTTTAGACACCGTTGTATGAGATTTTCCATCCCCATTTTCTTGTCAACCATTACTCGACGATTTCTAGTCATTGAAATGGAATCAAGTACTTTATTCTTTCAGAAATATCTTCCTCCTTTGTTACGAGATGTAGAGTTTTCTAACCAGTTTCACTTCCTATATGTTACACTGGATTTTGGTACAGATCTCTTTCTCTTTTCTTTTTCCTTATCAATTACTCCTTTTGATTCTTTCAAGAAGTTGAAAATTCTACAAGCTGATATGCATAGTACTCCCCTTGTCCCAAATTGGTGGTTTTTTTTACATTATTACCTATCAAAGTTTGACCGCATATTTAAATAAATGTATGAACAACAATATTATCGTATATGATATTGTTCAGTTCGTCGTAACAAGTAGTTTCTAAATATCAACCTTTTATTTACTGTTATTATACGTAGACAAACATATTAATGGCCGAACATGTATTTTAAATAGCGTAATAATGATTGCAGTGTAATTTCATCCGAGAGGTAGTAATTCTAGAAGCTGTTATGTATAGTAAATCAGCGGCAGTACCTGGTTTCTTTGTTCGCTTAAATGCTATTACCATCTGATGTTATAATAAAATATTATCAACTATTCACCATCATTGTACTATCATAGGTGGTTTTAAAAAGCGCAAAATGCAATAAATCGCTAACTGTAAAAATAATCAAAGCGCAAAGAGCTTAGCACAAGTACGCAATTTTTGAATAAAAGCGCATGCAAAACATGAAATAGGATATTTCATTAATGACACAACATAGCAAATAACAAACTTAGAATAATAACACAAACTTATAAAAGGCAAATAAAGTTTTCAACACAGTACCAAATTCAAAGTTTTAAGCGTAGTCAGAAGAACTGAACGACTAGAATCGAAGGATTTTTAAATTATTATGAAATCATTTAAGGTTCTAAACTCTAGTCATCGAAAAAATCATCATCATCTCCACTAAAAGTATCCTCGTGGACCTCATCTCCATCCCTAAACTCCATGTCATCTTCTATATAATTTCCCATAACTACCTCAATCTATTCTCCATCCTCATCAGCAATGTTTATTCTTCGAGACATTGAACTAGAAGAGGACTTAAGAAGGCCCTTCCCATTACATTGTTTAGTTTATATTCCTAAATTAGTTAACCCTAGAAACTAATATTTAATTATAAAAAAGAAAATATATATATAAACCACACTCTGCCCTAAAACACATTTTTTGGGCCTCTTTGTGCTACGACAAAAGCGCTAAAAGACGCGCACTTTCCTTCTTGCTCTGCACTTTGTGATTCAATGCGATCTACCCTGCACTTAGCGCTTTAAGCGTGCTTTTTAAAACTTATGGCTATGGAGGTCCATCACTTGCAGTTCGCTCTCATAAAGCATAACTAACACAACTATGAAACCTCAACTTTTAGATCCTCTAAATTGAGTCCCGAATGTTTTGTTTCAAAGACAAACAGGAAAAGGAAAACATACTTTTAGTCTTTTACTTTTTAAAATTCTACCAGTCGGCATATGGATTAAGTGTTCATCTATCAAGTGTGCTACTGTCATGGCAGTGCATTGTTGTGCTATAGCTGCCCCATATCCCAATGATTGTTATGTCCGCTCTAGTATTCAGCTGTCAGTGATTTGGACTTCCTTACATGTTTGGATATCCCAATGGATATTCTGTTTTAGTATGTTTCTACCCCATAGCAATGACTACCAAGCCCAACTATTTGTGGCTTTTGGTGTGCAGTCAAGAATTTGTTGGTGTCTGCAGTATTTGGCCTTGAAAACATAAACAATGAGGGACAGTTTTTTTGTTAATATGGATCAGGCATGTTTTTTTAATAAGGCTTTTGTTCATCTTTTTTGCTGATCATAGTCCCAAACTGCCTTGGCCGGTAGGCTTACACATATTATACCATGAGACCCAATGTACTCCTATATTTTTCGTCTCTCCCCTCCAGATGAAGCCTATTGTAGTGGCATCGATTTTTGTGCCATTGTCCTTGTTATTTAGAAGATTCTTAGGGGGTATAAAGGTATAGTTGAGATAACATGCTTAGCTAAGGTTATTTTCTCAGCTAGGCTTAAAGATTGTCTTCCAGGAATCAAACTTTGCCCTAATATTGTTTATTTAGGCCTTATAGGTTTCACATCTGGATTGTAGCAACTGCAACTCCATGCCTAGATATCTCTCTCCCCACCCTCATATCCCCCTCTTGTGTATATTCAAGGTGTATCTCAGGTAGGTTTCCATCTATGGTTCAGTATTTTTGCTTACCAGAATAGAGGACTTTTCTACATTGATACATTGTCCTGAATGTCTAACAAAGTCATCCAAATTGCAAGCTAGTTGTCTTACTGCTTGTTGAGTGCATTGCATGAATAACTGGCATCCGCATATGCATTGTATGAATAACAAACTGGCATCTGCATACATAAGATGAGAGATTTTAGGTGCCCCTCTGCTTGGATTGAAACCTTCTTGAGGCATATTTGCCATTGAGTGTTGCAGTAAGCTTGATAAATATTGTTGGCATATGATGAAGAGGTAAGGTGAGAGGCCTTAAATGTGTGGGAAAAGGTAAGTTGTGTTGCTTGAAAGAAAAGAGTGACTAGGTTGTCTGGAGGGAATCATTTTAGACGAATCAATCATGCCTCATTGGATAGAAACTATCCATTCTTTTTTCCAAGTATGAGTAATGACTATATTTTATTTTTGTTTTTTTATTTACTATATTTAATTTTGGCTTTATTTATCCATAGACGCGATAGAAAATACTTTTTACCGCATCTATAGAAAAAATTGATTTAACTTTTAAATATTCGTGGATGGGGGTTGAACTCAAGATACGCCACCCCAAAAAAAGGAAGAAATTAAAAATGTTGAACTATCCCCCAAAAAAGAGGAGGAAATTAAAAATAAAGTCTAAGGACATATGGCGCAAAAATGAAATAAAAACAAATGACTATAAGAAACCAACGATTCTCTTCTCATAGTAGATAAATCCTTTTCTTTTATAGTTAGACTTCTATCAAAGCAATGAAAAAACCAGCCCTTCCTATTTGTTCTTCTAGTGAGAGGGGTCTTTTCAGCTTCAATCGACTGTAAGCACTTCCTTCCGTGCCTACCTATCTTGGGTGAGCTACATCCATACATAGTCTAAGCCTCTAATTGACTGTACTAGATACGGAATCTTAGTCCCAAGAGTTCTGCAGAAAAATCCGAGAGAACTCCTAGACAAAATGAGAGAAATTATTAAATGTGAAGACATTATCTTGCCTATTTTGGGATTTCTAGGAAGAGTCATCTATCTTCTTAATTTTCTTTGGATTATTATACCTTATTATTGGCCTGATTGGGTGGTTTAGGATTCCTTAGGTCGGGATATGAGGGTTTTTCTTAATTCTTGTATTTTGGATTCACGTAGTCATAGGAATAAAGTGTTGGGTGTTCTCTTAAAACATATTGCTTGGGTATAACGTTAAGTCTTTTCTTATTTTTGTTTACTCGGGGATGAATAAATATTTAAGTGTTGGGGATTAGATAAAACGGTAATTGCATGTTTTCTTAGGATATTTTAACTCCACTTTTTAAATGCTTTTGTTGGTGGTTAATTAGATTTTTAAGTGTTTTGCATGATGGGGTTTTAAAACCACTTTGTTTGGTTATTTGCATTAACTCTTTTGTTTTTTAAGACATTTGTCATTTAATAGGATTTTTCCTCCATGAGTGGTCTGTGTAATTTTGTGAGCTTACATAAAGATCGTCATCGGAGAAGGTCATTCGCAAGAATAGTAGTAAATAGAAGGTCAATCGCAAGGTTGATAGAAAAATGAAGGTCATTGGACATAATGGTAGAAGATATTGGGAGAAAAAATAAGGCAATAAATGAGCAAGTACTCAAAAAATATCAAAAGCGTTTATAGGGCACGGATCGTGCCAGATGATATTTTCCAAAAAATAGAGGTCCAGTGAACGACCCAAGTAATTATACATGGTCCATGTGAAGTCAGAAGTTGCAAGAAGACGTCCTAGAGAACGGACATTTTAATTCTACATGGTTCGCTGCCGCACGGTTGCCCAAAACAAGGTCCCATAGAATCTAGTAATTTAAATGAAATCAAGTACTCTCTTTCCCAAATAAAAAAATCATCTTCCTCCCTGGTTACCAGATGTAGAACTTTCTGGTAAGTTTCACTTCCTATATATTGTTAAACTGGATTTTGGTTACAGATTTCTTTCTCTTTTCTTTTTCCTTATCAATTACTCCTTTGAATTCTTTCAAGAAATTGAAAATTCTACAGGCTGATATGTATAGTAAATCAGCGGCAGTGCCTGGTTTCTTTGTTCGATTAAATGCTATCACCATCTGATGGCATAAGAAAATCCTATCAACTGGAGTATTCACCATCACTATCATAGGCCATGCAGGTCCATCAGAAGCAGCCCACTCTCATAAAGCATAACCAATACAGCTATGAAACTTTTAGATCCTCTAAATTGATGGATATACCAGTAGTAAGAAATAAATAGCGGAATGTGTAATTCTTCTGCCAAGTTTTAGAACTTAATACGCTCTGATGCAGAATCTTGTGAGCCGTGTCTTGCAACGCAACTACTGAATAAAATTCTGCAGATTCCTGATTAAAAATTCTGACCAAAGCATGACTCTTGCAGCACCCCAAAAGAAACCTACAACAAACCAAAAAACACGTTTCTTGATGAGTAACTACACGAGTACCAGGTTATCATGGTACCAACTGATTCAGTTGGTAACTTGATGAGTAACTGCATGGTTTATGAAATCTAGATTTCAATCATTTTTTAACAAATTGTGTCCTTATTAAGCTGTCCTAGATTTGTCTTCCCATTTTGAATATTTCCTCTTGCCAAATTTCAACTCATCCACATCCACTCTTATTTCTTTCTAATCTTTCAACTCCTTGTCCTCCACTCATTTACACATCTGGGGATATGTGAAAGTCTACAGAAGATCAGAATGATTTGCTGTTTTCAATAATGAATAAGATCTGATGACGAGACTATTTTCCCAACAAAGTTCTGTCAGGTTCAAAAGTAAGGCTCCCTTCAGATTACATTTTACATGAAAATTCTCTTTCGTTTGTGTTTTAAAAAGGGCAAGTAGCTAGAACTTCATATCCAAGCAAAGGGTGGAACTTTGCATTTATAATCTGAAATCTGATAGCAAAATTCCTATGCCTATATAGTTTTGCTCAATGCATCTCCATTCCATTTTCTAGTAAATATTAGTTGTCATTTGAATGTCATTATCCTGCCTAC
>JAULKM010151813.1:0-17201 GCA_032355605.1 Rubia tinctorum | reverse complement strand
CATAATCCTAGTGGTCATCTAATGGGTGTTAGCCTGAGCCTGATCCAGCTTAAGGGAGGCATCAGTGACAGCGACATGAGAATCCGGAGTAGAAGTGGTGTGAGCTCGAGATAAAGGCGCAATAGTTGGAGGCATAGGTGACAGGGCTGGAGAAGTCAGTGTGGTGGGAAGAGAAGCCGAAGTTAATACTAGCATGTCTGGATCAGAAAAAAAATTCAAGGTGGCCCGATTGAGGGCGATTTAGCATGAAAGCTAGGTGAGGATGACCAAACAGCCGAGGGCTCTGTAGATGAAGAAAGCTCCAAATAAGAAGAGGAGTGGGTATCCCACCAGGAAGAGGCATAAGGAAAATCGATCATGACATGAGACATAGATACGCCCAGTAGCTAAATTGAGGGTTGTAGCCAATAAAAAAAACACATGGAAAGGAGCGAAGTGAAAACTTATGAGGAACAATAGCACGCAAGTACGGATATGCACGATAACAGTATGGGTTTAAAAGAAAATAATCTGGTGAAGTTCCAAAAACAACCTCGAAATAAGACTTGCCACCAAGAATGGAAGTAGCTAAGAAGTTAATTACATAAACTACAGAAGAGAAATCATCTACCTAATAAGATTTCATCACAGAAGAATGAAATAACATGGAAAAATAAATGTGACAATGCTTCTGCTCAGTTCGGCCATTTTGAGTACGTGTATAGGGAGATGACATCCGATGATGAATACCACAAGACACAAAATGAGGCTACAAACAATGATGGTGAACCTTGTGCCCCTATCTATCTGCAAGATTTTAACCTTGGTAGAAAATGTGCCACAACAATTTTCTGGAACTAGATAAAGATTTCAGAGAAATTGGAATTGTGGAATAACTGGAGAAACCACGTAAATCGGGACAAAATATCGATGAAAACAATATAATAATAATAATCCTCGTCTGATAAAACAGGGGCCAGGCCCCACAAATCTCAATGCACTTTATTTAACAAACTAGTGCCAAGCTTGTCACTGATAGAATAGGGCATACGTATGCTCTTAGCCATCTGATAAGAAGAGCAACATGTGCAGGGAAAATAGAAGTTATGGAGATATAAACATGTTTACTCAACAACTAATGAGTGAAATAAGAAATATAACCAAGGCAAAATGTCACTGCTCAAAAAAGGATCGGAGTTACCCGGAGTGTGATTCACCTAAAAAGGTGGAATCAACTGTCTCAAAGAAATAAAGACCTTATTTGTCATGGCCTTTACCAACTTCCTTGTATTCTTGTGCTTAGTGAAAAATGCATCAACATTATATATTATAATAACATGTAAATCATTAGTAAGTTTACAAAAGGATATTAAACTTCTGGTGATTTTATGATCCACAAGAACATCATGAAACCCAAAAACATTACATTAACCAATATGAGAAACTAATATAATTCACCGTTACCCAAATAAAAATAATGAGAACGATGATAGGAATTACCCGCTCAAGATATCGAGGATTAATAGTAATGTGAACAAATGTGCCATAATCAATGATCCATCGATAAAAAACTGCTACTAGCACCACTTGTGCTGGAAACCAGCATAATTGCATTGACAAAAGCCTTATAAGAAGATCAAGGATTGTTGAGAAGAGCTTCCAAGAAAAGCTTTAAAGGTTGCGTATGGCGTGGTCTAGAAGGAAACCACGTCTGAGAAGACTAGGCCCGTGAAATTCACGTGCTTGAAGACGGACACCAATGCATGCACTCGTGGAGGCCGCACGTCTTCTCTAAGGTACGGGTACTTGAACGTCAAACCAGAAAAGATACACTACACTAAGCACGACAACAAGCATCGCTGAAGGGACAATGAAGATGCTCGAATAGACCGATCAAAGATACTAGAGATGTTAGAGGTCTTTATGCCAGAAAAATAGAGATCTGAGCATGGTTCCAATGATAAAGTTGGTGCTGGAGAGAGAGTCACACCGAAAGAGAAGATGTCGAGAGGTAGGATTTTACCAGAGACCGGGACGAACACTAAAAAATCAAAAGATTAATATTTAATAATGCAGAAAGTCGGTTGGAAATTGGCCAAAATATGACCGGACTATCACTGGCAACAGAGATTTTTATCGTCGAAAACAAAAAAAATGAAAACTTTTGGGAAGAGGAAGGCAGGATACAATTCTTACTCGTGGAAGTGAATTTCCATTAGGTCAGGGTTTAGATTACTAAGTGAATAAAAGTACAAGAACGACATATATGTAAATATCTAAATGCTAATATACTCTCTAAAATCTTCTATTTTAACACGTGTACAGTGTTCTTATTCTTCTGTTTCAAACTTTTCCATTTCTTTATCTTCCCGCAAATTTCCAACTTGTACAGAAGTTAATGTAATTGTTGAGAGTTGACTTTTTTTTTATTCTTATTTCCACTAGGGAAATGTTAGCATTTGGACTCCACAAATTTTAATTTTAAAGGATTTAGTTAAAAGTTCAATTGTGTGATACTCAATAACTTGGATCATTACAGAAGAATGCAACATGACTTTTATTTGAAATAAGAAGAGAAGACAACTATAGGTTTTCCCTTTTTCTATGTTGTATACTTTTATAAGATGCATGTAACATTAATGACTTCCACAAACTTTAAAAAAATTAAATCTTTGTCATTCAATAGTTCAAATGATAAATAACATTAAAAAGAATGTGCACTTACAAAAATATTATAAAACGTGTTCAAACTACCAATCTTGCTTTCTCTAGCGAGAATACTAAAACATCAGGGTCAATTGGTTTATTTATGGCTTTTTATACTTACTCAAAACCCTGTGAACTTTTGATATTTCTATTTAGATATATGCAGCCAACCTCACATAGTTGATGTTGGCTTCTATCAATTTCTTTAAGTTTCCTACCTATTGCATTAAACTATGATAGTAAGTTAAAAAAATTATTTTACATTTTTCTCTTCCAATCTGCAGGCCAGATGTTGTGATGTGTGTGGCAACAAAGGTATTGATAATGCACTTACCCCAAGCTCTAAATGCAAAGATTCAAATTGATACATGTAAGATCTCTCAAGCAGTTGTGCACAGTTTTCACTATAGGTTATGTTTTTCTCTGCATGTTACACTGTTTGTATTTGAGTAGCATATCTCGGTTAATTCACATTGTATTCACCTCCGAGTGCTTTCACCTATATGTTGTGTTTTGTTCTGCCTTTTACGTTGTTTGTGTTTGAGTGGCATATCTCAGTTCATCTAAGCATTTCTACATTGTATTCACCTCTGAGCGCTTTCCCCTATCTTGTGCATTATAAACACTTAAGAATGTTTCTTCTGTAACAATTCAATCATGCTTTCTCTAGCAAGTCAAAATAGCTTCTTCCATTTTATATACTTCCCTTGTCCCGTAAATAATGCCACAATTTTCCTTTATTTCGTCTATCTCAATTAATATGACATGATTTGAAAAATAACTAAAATGGAAAAGAATATGTTGTTAAATTTCCACAATATTCTTTTAAATTTCAACAACTTTCAACTGGGCCAATTGCTTTCCAAAAATATCCCCACTTTTCCACTCTTATTCCTTGCTACATCAGCTCGCATAAATAGCAAACCAAAAGCAATTCCACCATTTTTTACGGGACGGAAGAGCTACACTTTTTATATTAATGGTCTTATTCTAACCATTTTCAGTACCAATGTAATCTCATTGACAAAAAATTTAACCTAGTTTTGCTTCTCAAAATTTGTCGGTACCACATGTCCACCGCGCTTTTGGATAGCCGAAAATTTGGTTCTGCGAGAACTGTGAGTTAAAAGATAAAGCCTTATCACGCTTGGAGAAATCATTTACGAAGGATTCAACAGGGAATACAAGTAAAAGGCCTCATCAAGGGTCTAATCCAAATTATACCAAGAAAATTTACATGGATGGTAATAAATATGCAAACTATAGTAAAATGAAGGCTCATTCTATTTAGGAGGTCAAAATTTTTGCTTCTAGAGATAAACACAGTCATACTCCCTCAGTGACGAAGTCTTCATTGAAGAAAGATAAATCATGCACACCTTTGATGAACTACAAACATGATAAACCTTCCATCGCTTGTATGAATGCCATGGCTTGGAAAGAACCACCACAATCATCCAAGAAATTAAAAGGTTAGTAACATTTTAATATCATTTAGCTTTCAGACTTGTCTAGTTGAGTTGTTTTATTTAGTCTGAGTGTGACATTTTAACATGTATCATAGGAAAAGTGTCAGAAGGCCTTAAACATGCTACAGTGAAGATTCATACATAAAATTCAAAAAACGTTATTCAAACTTCTCTCAAGGAACATATGCAGAAGGAAAAACCTAAGGGTAATCGACGGGATGCAACTGGAACCTAGTTAGACCTAGGAAAAACTCGACTAGGTGTTCCGTCTGCACTGAATATGATCAATCAATGCATAGATCAGGCAAGATGATATATTTTGGGTGTTCATTATTTTTATCTTGGTTTAGTAGATAAACATGAGAGGTTATATAATTGACATGCTAAATTTTTAGGTACACAAATTCATGGAAACTCATAGTCATTGTTATGATAAATTTAGCAATACATCTGATTCTCAGGCAGTGGTGTTTCTCATGATCCAGTGCTTCAGCTGGTTGCAGTTCCTGTCAACCACAGTGAAATTCCCATTCTGGATACTTTTGGTGGTACGTTACCCATACCAAGTAAATTTTATGGCCATGTATCCACTTTCTTCATTATGTAGTCAATCTGCACAAGTATATCACTATATCTGTTCATTTTACCTTTTTCGATTAGTTCTAATTATTTTTTTGTATCTTGTTGTGGGAGCTTCAGAGTGTGCGATGCTTCTAAGAAGTTTGAATTCATTCATAAATTCCAGGCTCATTCTCCTTCAAGATTTCCTAGAAAGGTATACAAATTTTCAGTCTAGGCCAGATTTTTTACAGTTTGAGCCGACTCCGCACAGTGATATTAGTGCAAATATCTGCCCAAATATCATTGAGCGGAATCAGCTCAAACTCTTTGCCCGCATCTCCATCAGGACAGAAGATACATCGGTCTCTATATTTTCCCTAGGAACAAAGAGAGGTCAGAAATCGGACGGTGTCAAAACCGAAAGTGGTACCCTTCTCCTGCTTACTTTATTTATTTATATTTATATTGCAGATGGGATATATATGATCGTTTCCTAGAGTTTATGCAATCATAAGAATATTGTAAAGTGACATGTGATGAATTAATTTGAAGAGATTGAAAAGACATGTGTGACTCATGAATTAATTGATTGACAATTTGTGAACTTATGATAAAGAAGAGAAACTTACCACGTTGGAACATACTGCGATAAGCAGGATTGCGGAACAAATATTGCGACGGAATTTGTTTATGGAAATTGGAGAATACGTTATATTTGATTCAGCATATTAGAAGCATAATGGAATTATGGTAAATCCCTATAATTATGGATTTGGAATTGAAGGAATATTATGGGATATTGGTGATAAGGAATATCCCTTTATTTATGGGATTTGGATATGCTTCAGAAGCAGATAAGGAATAGGACTATTATGGAGGTAATTATGAAGCTATTCTAATCTGCATTGGGCTATAAAAGAAGGACATAACACGGCTGCAAACTCGTGGAATTAATTGAGAAAAAAAATCTACATTCAGATTTTACATTCTGCCGAGAGAAGATTCGCCGAGAGCCATAATCTGACTATGTTCCAACACACCAGATCTGTGTGCTAAAAGTTCAGAACGTAAACCTTAATTCATCGGGAGGAGGAGATCCAGCGTCGACGAGTTTCGAGGTCAGAGAGAGTCTGATCAAGGCGGATCGGTAGGAAGGGGAACTTGCAAAATCCACACATTGTAATTAGAAAAGATAAGTATAGTTGTATGGTGTACTTTGTACTATATTTTTCTGCTTAGTGGATTTATTCTGAACTGGGCTAGGCCCCGCAGACGTAGGTGGATTTCACCGAACTGCGTAACCAAGTTGCGTGTCTCGAGTTTCATTTACTTTACATACTTGGTTAAGTTAGACTATGTTGGAACATAAGATTACTAGTAAAGCTAAAACGGTAAAACCAGTTTTTCACGCTCCACTCCATCCAATCCATCGTCCTCTTCCTTGAGTCCAACCGGATCCACCAGAAGGACATGGGCCGGATCTTCGGAATGTGCCCCCAGATCCTCACCGTCGACATCGAGGTCGACCTCCTCCCGGTGTTCAAGTTCCTCTCCTACGACCTGCTCGTTTCGGAGCAGGACTACCAGCCCGTGATCAACAAGTGCCCGCGGCTGCTCGCATGCAGCGTGTCGGACCAGCTGAGGCCGACGTTGTTCACCTGCAGCGCATGTGCTTCCGCGACATGGCGGCGCTGGCGTACCAGGTATGAGGCTCATGGGTTTCTATCATAAAACTAATTGGTACCGTGTAATATAATTTGGGACTGTGACACCAGGACCCGATGTTGCTGGTGTCGTGCGTGGAGAAGACGCTGATCCCGAAGCTGCAATTCCTGGTGGGGCTGGGGCTGACGCGAGGCGGTGGAAATGGTGTTGTGGTGCCCGGCGCTGTTCACGTTCAGCATCGAGAACAATTTTTGGCCGAAGTTCAAGTACTTCGCCAGCGAAATGAAGGGGACGTTGGAGGAGCTTAAAGGGTTCCCGCAGTACTTTGTGTTTAGTTTGGAGAAGAGGATAAAGCCGAGGCACGTGGCGGCGGTGGTCGAGGGAGTGAAGGTGCCGCTGCCATTGATGCTCAAGAGTACGGATGAGGAGTTTGAGGAACTGATTAGGGGAATTCGGTTGTGTGGATGAGGGGTTTTTGAGGGAATATTTGTATAATTTTTGCCACTCATCTTGTTTTTGTAAAATATTATCAATGAATAATTCTCTGTTGGTTGGCCATTTAAGTGATCACTTTCACCTTTCAATTTTTTTATACTCCATCTTCCCTCTATACTAGAGAAAAAGACACATTTACTTTTTTCAACTCAAATTTTATAAATTTTGACCCTAATTATATATTAATATATATAAATTAAAAATATTATGTGAGATATTATTAAATTCGTCTTATCATCTATTTTCTAAATATCAAAATTTTATGCAAAATTGTTGTGTAGCTAGACATATTGTTGGTCAAATATGATCATTGAAAACCGTAAAAAAAATATATGCGTCATTTTCTCTGGGACGATGAGAGTATAATCAATGTAGAACTTTTAGAATATAATAGATTATAGGGGTCATAGGGGTAGTAAATGAACCAAAAGATTAAATACGATTTGGATAATATGAGTAAATGAAAATATGGATATAATTCATTTCAATTTGTTTTATAACGGGTCTAAAAACAGATCGGTTGAAATTCGTGGGTAACAATAAGTAAATTTGTGTATTTCAACTCACACATGAACTCACAGAGTGGGCCTCCTAACATGCAAGTTGTTCATAAACTTATAGACAGTCCACATATTTTTTACCTTTTTACGTTGCATTTGTTAAATTACATATTAAATTTAGAAATATTTTTTATATTATATATATATATATTTTACTTTAAATTACACATTATTAATTGTTTTAACTGCAATATTTAAATTTTTATAAAAAATTACAACATTTAATTTAAAAAGTACAGTAGACTTTCCATAAACTTATGGAAAAACCATATTTTCTAAGATTTATTCTAACTCGTATGGTTTTCTATGCCGACTTTTAAGGATAAGCATGCAGTTTTTAACCCATATTGATCCTCATGTGTTTATATACCAACATATGAGTAAATCTATGATTTTTTAACTCATATATTGAACTAGTGGTGTTCAAAAATACCCTACAGCACTACCCGACCTATCTATTCACTGACCGATTTAAAATAACCGGGTACTTTTCATTTTTTATGGGTCAGGTATCCACCCCAAAATTTTTAAATTTTAATGGGTTCGGACTAGGGCCACAAAATTTTTATCCGGTACCCGGTAAAATATAAATATATTTAATTAATTTTAATATTATTTAATTTTTTCTACCTATATACTCTCAATTCTTAGTTATCCATACATATGTAGTATTAATTTTTCAATAATTTGAATTAACATAATATTCAAGTGATAAATTTTCAATCATCTCTTTTAACCCCGAATTCTCAATTATTCCTCTTAGTTCCACCCTTTCCCTTTGAACCTCAAATTTTCAGTTGGTCCCACAAGCACAACCTTAATTAGTTTTACGTCCAATTGAAATGTTTTACATTTGGCTTTCCATCACAAATTTCACACTATCAAACTTTCATAACCTCTCCCATATATCAAAAAATTTAACACAACGATTTTTCCCGTTATTTCAGCATATTTTATTAACTTTATCCAAACTAGGGAATGATGATGATGATTATGGACTTGTTACTCTTAGTAATCATTATATGATGATTTTTTAAATGATAAAAGGTGATGATTATTTGTACAAAAACGTGACTAGAATTCAATTGTTAAACTACATTGCTAATATTTTTCTTGTACTAATACAAATTTATGTAACATAATCAAATAATAATTTATCTCAAAAAATTAAATTTTAAACGGGCCAACGGGTACCTTGTTACCCGACCCGATCAATCAGGGTACCTGCAATCTTTCGGGCCTGGTCACGAGCTGCATTTTCAACTACTCACACATGCGGGTACCCAAAAATGCGAATACCCACATTTAAACACCCATAATTAAAACTAGCTATCAACCCCGCAAACCCTATCAATTCGACCCATAATTTTCAATTATTCATTTGATCTGTTATCCATTCAAGTCACTATCCATTTAACCTTCTCTCTGTCCCAAATAAAATTTCAATTGGTGTTTTTTTGCCAAATATGGGCCAGTTGATTCGGCAAAACAACCCTGAAATGCCTCCATCTTTGGTTTAAATTGCATTTGGACCTGGGTTGTTAAACTAGGGTTGAAGAGGAGGGTTTGAGGTAGATGTGTGCCTTAAAATGTGTGGCCAACCTTTTTTCAAAAGCAATGCCTTAATTAAGGTGTGGGCAATCCTTGTTACTAGCTAATTCAAACGCTCCAACCTTATCCCATCATAATCCAACGTTCCATATCACAATCCAACGCTCAACCTTGTCACTTTCTCTCTCTCACAATCCAACATTTCAACTTTATCACTTCATCTCTCTCTCGAATTTTCTCATCACAACTTAATCTTCTCACCACAATTTTGAAACCCTAATCTATAAACACCTACCTTTGTTTTGTTGTTGTTGTTGTTTGGTCTTGTTTTCAATTCGGCTTTTACTTGTTTAGGGTTTGTATACCCATTCTTGACTTTGAATCCACAAGTTGTTGGTGTTTGTTATGAAATTATGTGGTGAATCCATGAATATTGTGATTTTTATAGTTTTTTACATGTTGTGTGCTTCACGTATGATTTTGATTGGATAATATGGTTAGGTTTTCTCAAATCTGTTCGAATGAATGGTGTTTTGTTTAAAACTGGTTTATATCTTGAAGAATGTGTGGTTCGGGGTCTTATTATGATCCGATTATGAATTAGTTTTATTTTGAGGCTTGAAGTTGGAGGTTTTCATGCTGGTGATTTTTTTTTGGCTCGAATCCTACTGCATGTGTGTTTCTTGGTCGATCATGAAATGTGATGATGTTTTTTCACATGATTTGGATAGAAGTTTGATGATTTTTTTTATGATTGGGTTAGGGTTATTACAAATCATGAAATGCTCTTTCTTTCTCATTTTTTCAGGACTAATACTCCAACGATCTCTAAATTTATCTTATATATAATTATATATTATTTAAGTTTATGACATCCATTTAGATGTAGTTTTTCGAAATCAAATTTATTGATGACATATTTGAAATTAAAACTAAGACATCCGGATTATATGATTCACATATGTTTCAATTCAGAACTTGTAGATGGGTTGTCGACCATAGGCGCGTGGTGGTGTATGATTAGGACCAAAACTTCTTTCACGCCTTAGCTGGAAGGATCCCGGAGTGACTTGCCCAACTTACGAGGAGTCTCTAGCATTGGAGGAAACATTAGTTTGGGCACAAAAATTAAACATCGTGAATGAAGTAGTTTTTTTAAAAAAACAAATCGTCGATCACTCATATTTATAACTTGGTGGACATGACCACCCATTACATCACGTGTCCGGTTGTGAGTGTTTTTTAGAACGGCTCTTGGAAGTTTATTACATGCACTTTTGTGAAAACCATCAGTAACACTATTATACTTCTAAGAGGCCCTTGAGCCCTGGCGGAACATTTGAGAAATTGTAGATGTGATTTAGCATCATCTCACAGTCGGTCTGTAGCAAGAAGCATTGGAGATGCATTAGGCGTGGTCAACATGGTGTGGGAGACGAAGAACTTTCACCAATTTGTTCTTAGATTATTAGTTGATCCATTCAAGAGAGGTTTCAACGTATTTTGATTCAAAACTTCTTTTGGATCTCTAGAAATAGAAATTTTAAAACTCCCTCGCTTGCCTTTTGCAAAGTCGAGCCCCTTTATTACAATATTTAAACGTCTCCAACAAGTTTTCTGTAAAAGAGATTCTTGACAATTTTCAAAACCCCGAAATGAAATTATTTATATATATAAAATCCCTTTCAATCTATCTTTCAAAATTATGTAACATATCCCTTGAATTCAATCTAATTTACTAAGAATCTCTGGATCCTAGCTAACACAATACTACGCAAAAAGGAATCCTTCAAGGCATTATTTTACAAGAATGAAATTTGACATCACATGCCACTGCATGACCTGATTAAACACGTACTCAATGACGTCACGTGCCAATCTGACCAAGAAAAGGTTTCAATTTTATAGTACTAATTTCAATGAATAGATCATAGAACGAAACCAGATTATACTACTGAGCCACTTTTTATTTTTATTTTCAAAGTATTTGCTATGCTTTTAAGCGTGTTCGTTTTTTTGACAAAAGTAATTATTATAATGAAATGGTCTAAAATATTATTACTTCCTTCAATTATTTAAGAGTGTCTTCATTTAAAATTATACAATAACATATCGTAGATGAAATGGGTGAAAGAAACTAATTGGAGATTGTAAAAATAGAATGAATGAAGTAAAACTAAAATTTATTGAAAAATGTGCTACTTTTAAAAAATTGTGCAAATTATAAAAGTTTGTTATATAGTATATTTTAATAATCGGAGCAAATAGTAGTATAGAGGTCAGTTTAGCCTAAATATTAGAGTAATCTATTTCATCTGGGTTAATGGTTACAACTTTTCTGATGTACGTGGACACTGCGATAGTTGAAGCAATAAGCAGTATGAAATTAGAATTGAAGTGCACTTTCTTGGTTGAGATACGACAAAGAATTCATATGATAGATAAAAGAAAGAAAAAGTTATCTCAATTCAATATTGATGTCAATTTTCAATTCTTTTTATGTAGTACCACTCTACTGGTTAAGCGTTAGATAAGTATTTTTATATAATAACACACTGTTTGATGTGTTAATAATGCGTGAAAAATGACGTTAACTTACATGTAAAAGTAGGGTATTCGAGAATTTTACGTAATTTGTATCAATGTTCGAATTTAATGATATCCTAGAGTTTTTCATGTGGAAACGGAAAATTCATGCTATACATGAGCGTCGACATTTTTTTGCCAAATTCCTTCATGATATGGAGGGTCAAATTTGCGTTTTAATGTTTTTGTCATCACTTCTTTATTATGCTTTGATAATTTTGGGTCCTTTTTGTTACTTCTCTAAAGTGGTGGAGACTAGGGTTAGTTGTTTTTTACGGACAACTTTTAATATTGAGTAAACTTTCTCTTCAACTTTCAATTTTTGGTATTTCTGTGAAATCAATTGATCTCCAATTCTTGGTATTCTACGGAATCAATGAGATTTCGATTTATAATTTTTGGGCAACCCACACACATGTTACATCATCAGTTAATCGAGTAAGTACAAGCATAATTGATAAATAATTATTTCGTTAAGTGCCTTTGATGGATGAATTTGTAACATCTTAAAAAACGCACCGAAATACAAGTATATTTATTGAGTGAAAATTAAGTGATTGGCTAAACTAAACCGTGTTAATGGAATATTTCTTTTTGTATTTTTTAAACATAAACTTCTTTTTAAAAAAATCATCAGTTTTATTTTGCCTGATCAAAAATTTATAGTCACGCAGATATATGCAAATTTCATTTGCAATTTCCTATTGAGGATGCGTCATGATAGATCGAGTCAGGAGGGAGTAGAGCAGATTTCTTGACCCACGCGACATCAAATATGTATATATGAAAACCCTTTCAAATCTAATAGGTTAGTCATGGTCAAAATCAAACTCGAACAAATTCTATCTATAGTAACAATTTAGGTGGAGTTAAATTTTATTTATGTAATTACAGATCGGGACATGTCATGAAAGGTCGGATTGAATTGAGATTTTTTTTCTTCAACCCTATCCGAAATCAAACATATATTCAAAAATTTTAAACATAAATAGGTTAGTTTGAGTTAAAAATTGACCCAATCATACATGAAAGATAATATCGATTTGGGTCGAGTCAACTTTTGTCAATGTATTTTCAGATCAAGACAGACCATGACTAATTAGGCCAGGTGAATTTTTCTGTCCCAATCAAAAGTTGATTATTTATTTAAATTTTAAAGAGCAAACGACTTCTGTGACCCTCGAACTATCATCATCGTCCACCTTTGGCCTTCCAATTTTTTTCTAATATTTTTTGCCCCTGAACTTATAAAACTGGTGAATTGTGCCCCTTCCGTCAGATCAAACAATTAAGGCATGGTCAAAGCGTTAATTTTAGGGGTAAAACTGAAATTTATCAATTTTCCTATTTATTTTTCCACTTTTTCTTTTTATTTTCCCTTCCCTTCCCCTCCTTTTCTTTTATGGGTTCTTCTAAACCCTAAAAGTTGGACACCTCTTCCCCTCTTTCATCGTGGCAGCGATGTTGAGGATTGCGACAAAGACCTAAATATGTTGAACTGAAGAAATCCGCGGCGCCGTCGTGAAGAAATCTGCGGCGCCGACATGAAGAAATCCGAAATGCTGAACTGAAATCCAGGTCAGCATATTTAGTTCAACATAAATATCTACACCTTCCGAAGGCCGAATTTATGTACGTAGCTGCTGAGGAGGAAACGTCCCGACGTCAGATTTCTTCATGCAGCGGCAAAGGTCTCGACGATGACGGCGGCCGTCTCCATGCGAGGAAATTCGAGTCGACCCAGAACAGAAACCTGTCATTCCACATCGGGTTCTCCCCCTCGACCGGTCGACTCGGGCCTGGAGCTTCGTGTTTAGGTCGACCTCTCACCGCGGCGGATGCAACAAGCTTAGGGATTCTGACTCAGACGATGGTTTGTATCACTTGCAGAGTGGAGTCATCAAGTTGGATCCACCGATACCATCTTCAGGTGGAAGGTGGCAGATTGGAGGAGGCGACGGTTGAATTGTGGGAGGCGGCAGAATTGGGGGAAAAGGGAAAATAAAATGAAAGGAAATTGGGGGAAAAGGAAAAAGAAAATGAGAATGGAAAGAAAAAGGGAGAAAAGGTAAAAGACAAAAGACAAAAGAAAAGGAAAAATGTCAGTTTACCCCTAAAATTAACGCTTTGACAGTTTGACTTGACAGAAGGAGCACAATTATCTAGTTTTATAAGTTCGAAGGTCAAAAGTATTGAAAAAATTGGAGAGTCAAAGATGGACGATGTTGATAGTTCGAGGGCCACAGAAGTCGTTGGCTCAATTTTAAATAAATTAACAAGTCAGTTTGAGTCTATCACTACAAAAAAAGTCCATTAGTTACACAATTTTAGTTACACATATGAAAAGTGTAGGGAAATTAAATACATTCTCAAGTGTAGGGAAATTCATTACACTTGTTTTATCATTCGCTACACCTTAGCATGTGATAGTACTTCATTACAATTTAAAGTGTAGTAAATATTTGTATGCTAATATTATTTATTACATGTGGACATGTAATTAAACTTGAGATTAGATTTCATTTATATTAGCTTTTGTAACAGCTAGGGCCTAGGAAGCTTTTTGCCTTACCAAATGAGTCATGAGTTGGACTACTATGCCCCTCAACAAGTTCCGTTATATCTCTATAATTATTTTGGTGAATTACAATTTGCATTTGTAGCACAAGCAAACAGAAAACTATTGCTCCTCTAACTGCAATAGTTTCTTCTGATGAGAACTATTGCTTCTCTCCAACCGTATGTGGTAGAAACAAGCAAACAGAAAGTTTGATCTACATATATTCCCATTAAAATAGAGATAATATAAAATATCACGTGATTATATGCTAGAAAAAGAAAATTCAACTTCTAAAAGTATTTTTCCAAAAAAAGAAAAACACTTCAAAAATTAAGGTCAACTGAACATTGCCATGCATTTAGTAAAAGTATATAAATTAAAAATCCTTCAAATGAACATAAAATTTTGTTTCAAACAGTCTAAACTTTATGCATTGATCACTATACAATTATCATATAATGTAATTAAGATAGGAAAGGGTTGTAAATGAGTCGAACAAAGCTCGAACAACCTTTTTTCGAGCTCAAACTCGTTTGAAATTTCTCGAGCTCGAGCACATCTCAAGTTCTGTCGAGCCTATAAAAACTTGGCTCGAGTTCGACTTCGAGTAAAATTAATTTGTTAGAGCTCGAATTCGAGCCATGGTTAAATATATATATATATATATATATTATATTTTATATGCATTATAGTATATTATATTTAATAAAAATATACTAAATATATATTATATTGGCTCTATAAGTTTGGAAAACTTAACGAACACCATTAGTTGAGCTCGAGTTCGAATTCAAATACTATTCGAGGTCGGCTCGAGTTTGACTTGAGCTCGGCCAAATTTGAATTTGAGACGAGATTTGATCGAATTGTTTGCAAGCTTTTTGTGAACAATTTGGTTTGTTTACACCCCTAATATAGAGTTGAAAAATTACTCAAAAAGTTAAGGGATTCAGGTGTAAATTAATAACTTTGAATATGAGATATTTTCAGAAATTATTTTCATTTTCTCCTCTTCTCTTCTGTTCACTCTCCGCAGTACCAGAAACCGCTTCTGCCTCCGCCAAAAATCGCTTTCGCCGCGCCCCTCTCCTTCGATGCCGCCGACATCGGTTAAGTCATACGAAATGCTCTGCTGCTTCGCCGGGATCGTGTCCTGTCCCCGTCACGGCAATAACCTCTTTTCCGGTGCCGATCTCGTCAAATCATCGGTGCCAATTTCTTCATAATCTATGTGAATACACCTCCACTGAAGCTCAGAGTGGCGGATTCTTACTCCGGAGCTGATCTCGTCATAACCTTAGCGAAACATCTCCACCGGATCCGACGCGGAGCTGATCGAGGCGCTGCTGAAGCTGGAGATCTTGGCTAGCTTCAGCGTGTGGAAATCCGGCAACTTCAAGCTCACAACTAAGGTCTAATTTTTGTAGCTTTCAATTTACTGTGACGTCAATACTTTCGTAGCTCTCATTTAAAGTAATTTTCATCACCAGCATTGTTGAATTGGAATACACATGTTACATAATCTGCGATATGTTGGATTAATATGCTTGGCACGCATCCAATTTGGCCCAATCCGTGCAAAACAAATTTTCTAGCTCCAAAAATGTACAATGCCTACATTTTATCATAAGAAATAGTAAAAAATACAATTGAACAACAAAACGATAAGAACCGTAAATAAAATATTTTATATTTGTTCATATGGAAATTAAGAGGATATCATAAATCTTATTTATGAAATTTGAAAAAAAAGGAAGAATGTTGTGTGCACTTACCTTTAATAGTTTAGGATATTGTTGAATGAGGAGGGTAGCATATTGTTCGGCAGTAAAGAATAAGCTAGTTAGGTATAAAAGAGGCAAAAAAAGTTGTCGAGGTAGTCATTATTGCCAATTCCCATTGAATAGATGCACTTGCTTAGGTATTCAGCAGTATAGTTCTCACTTCCAAGTAAATCCACTTTTTCTTACACTGTGCAATTGTAATTGTACCATGATTTTTTGGTGAGATTAAGAGGAAAGAGGCTGATGCTGGTAGGAGACTCCATGAACAGAAATCGGTTTGAATCACTTCTTTATCTTTTATGTGAAGGCTTACCAAATAAAAGCAAAATCTATGAAGTCCACTGGTACAAAATTTCAAAGGCGAGAGGCTCTTTCATCTTCAAATTTGAGGTTACTTCATATCTTTACTGACTATAGGTCTTGCCTTCTTATGCTATCAGAGAAATGAGTTCACTAACGGATAGCTTTTCATGCTTTCTAAATTCTAGGAGTGTTTTCTATTGCTAATTACTGAAGATGTGTTGTGGGGTTTCTTTCAGATAGGAATTCTTAACTTGTGAAAATCACATATGTTAAATGGGTATTTGGTGAAAATTAATTTACAGAGAACTGCTTGCTTATAGAAACTTTGTTACATTGTTGTTTTTACCAGGATTACAATTGCTCTGTGGAATTTTCACGATCACATTTCCTTGTTAGAAGAGAAGGTATGCGTGTCAATGGGCAAGGAAATACAAACCCAACTCTATCAATAGACCGCATAGACAAGTCATCTAGCCGATGGCTGCGAGCTGACATTCTTGTCTTCAACACGGGGCATTGGTGGGTTCATGGAAAAACTGCTAGAGGGTAAGTCCAAATGCATTTTGCCACTGATGATTGAAGTTCCCATAAACGTGTTAGTCTTGTCTTCATGACACTTTGTTTTTCCTACTTCATTTGTTATGCTTTTAATCAATGTAATTGTCAAATGGAAATATTTTATGATACGTGTTTCTCTCATTACCATAAAACACCATTCACTCTCTCTGCATACATTGTCTCTCACGCTACAGAGTTTTAGATATTGAGTTTAATGGGTGTGAAATTTTGCAGGAAAAACTACTATAAAGAAGGTGACTTCATCTATCCTAAATTTGATGCCGTGGAAGCTTATAGAAGAGCTTTAAAGACATG
This sequence comes from Rubia tinctorum, assembly GCA_032355605.1. NCBI lineage: Eukaryota > Viridiplantae > Streptophyta > Magnoliopsida > Gentianales > Rubiaceae > Rubia > Rubia tinctorum. The sequence goes on along the minus strand of JAULKM010151813.1, from coordinate 109 downwards.
GTCAAATTGGGTTGACAATAACTTAAAGAAAGGAAAGCTGATCTTTTATCGCGGCTATTCGTCTGCTCACTATAGGTACTAAACACTAGTCATGGATCCTACACCAATA
>JAULKM010151796.1:0-17203 GCA_032355605.1 Rubia tinctorum | reverse complement strand
CTCAACTTGGTTGTAACTAAGGATAATGTTAGATTCTCAACTTAGCTACAACCAAGGATAATGCTAAAGGATTATCAACTTAGTTTGTGCTTTCTCTTTCATTTTCCCTAGTAGCCCTTTTGGTTTTTCATCCTAGCACTGACACTTTTTGAGCTCACCATCTCACCTTTTTTCACACGTTCTCTCATTTTTGCCTAGGTTTTCCAACCTAGTCGGGCCTAGCCTCTCATTTTTTACCTAAGCCTTTCGACCTATCTGGACTTTCTTCCCATTTTTTGCTTAAGTTTCCCTTCTAGGTTAAAAGAACTATTAGCTACATAGAAACAACCAGGAATCATAAGTGTTATCTAATCCCCTCCCCCACACTTAAAGCTTGCAATGTCTTCAATGCATATACACAAGCATAGAACATATGTTAAGGGAAGCAAATAGGAGAGCACTCACAATGGAAAAAAATGAACACTAAAATCTACCCTTGGTGGTAAAATCAATGATTTTAATGAATATACTACCATCACCCCAATGAACTACCTCTACCCTCTAATAAAGCAAGTTCAATCACAACACTATTATGCACTACAAATCGAATAAAGAATTAAGACACATTGGAGGGTTACCTCTTAGGTTTCAGTATGTGTGTTTCAAGGGTTTTGAGGGTGGTATTTTGGTGGTGGTAGGGATGAAATGGTGATTGGGATTTAGGAAGGTAAGTGAGCTTCATGGGTCGTGTACGTCTCAACGCCCCATGAATTTTGGGCTTGGTTCTCCTTCTTGTCCACCATTTTAAGCATCACAAACCATGTACATCTACATGGTCCATGAGTTGGACTCCCCATTTTCTAGATTTCCTCCAAAAACCACATGCTTCCTACAAAACAAACAAGCACACCAAGTGTAATAGTGTTTCAAAAAAATCTAAAAATAGGGGAACACACCAAAAATACATCTACAACACAATGCAATGAGACGTCTTTCCTTCCCTACACATACAACACACACATTCCTTAAATAAGAAACATGAGGGGAGGTAAACAAAATGATAGGCAATCACAACTTCCCAATGCACTGTTCCCACCTCAATATCCTGTAATCTACCCCAACATGCAACTCAAAACAAGCCATTACAAATCCATACTATACAAGTTTCAATCAACATCTACACAAAGAAATAACTAGTGTTCAGTCCTTGGTTGTGTATTTGGTGGTGTTTTATGTGGTGGAGTGTAGTGGTGTCTAATGGTTTGGGGTAAGAATGGGTGGAGAATGTGAGAAACTTTTTTTTCCAAAGAAAAACAAACTAATCTAATTTTTCAAATCTTGGTTTGCCTCCTGAGAAACTCCGTATATTTAAGGTCATCGGCACAACCCTAATGTTATCCATATGATGCAGGTTTGCACCCTATCACCATAGGAAATAAAAAATGGAGTGGTGAGGGTAACAATCTTCCAAGAGGAAGATATAGTAGAGGAGGAGTTAACCTTACAGGAAATAGGTGGTTTGGAGGCTTAGCATATTCAATTGGCTCCTCTACGGTTTCCTTTAAGGGTTCCAAAAATGTGGGAGTTCGTTCTATAGATGGATGTTGGGGTGAAAATATGTAATATGATGAATTAAGCATAATCTTTCATTCCTCAACTTCTTCACTCTTAATAAAACACTCCCCATCCCCTTAGAATTCATCTACCAAAATCTCAACTTCAACTAGGGATGGTTCATTTTCAGAATATTGGGTTTCTATTTTTCTCACCTTTTCAATCAAATCACTCACTTGCCCCTCAACTTCATCAATGCTTGAGAAAAGTTGAGTTCCCAAATCTCTAATGTCACTATGCAATTGTGATTGGAGAAACACACTACTCTTAGTAACATTAGTTATAGCTTGCAAAATTTCTCCATAATCCGATTTGGGAACTAATCATAGGGATTGGTTTTGGGGCAAAGTATAAGTTGGTGAATGCTAATTATCAAACCCAAAATGTTGGTTTACTGATGCATTTCCATACCACAGATTGGAGTTACCACTAAACCTTGAATTGGAACAATTATAGTATGGGTACCAATCTTGTACCCATCGGTTTTGGGAACCAACAACTCCTACCACTCTCTCATATTCGCTCATCCAAGAGCAAGGCTCTGTAGGATGGTCGCAATGACATATCCTACAAAATCTCAATCGTTGAGCCTCTCTTCTCCACATTTTTTAAACTAAAGAAACACAAAGAAAAGACACAAAATTTTGGAATCATAGTGCAAGGATTCTCGGTTCACACCAAGAACACAAGCAATACCTATTCCAAAAAATAACAAACAAAGAAAAGACCAACACTAACTACTCAACTAACATGCTATACAAGTTAACTACTAGGCCTTTAAACTAACATCCCCAGAAATGGCACCAAAATTTGACCAGCTCCCTCCCGGTGTCGCTATTAAATCATTAGAGTTCTACTAAGCCGAGAGGGGACCGTAAAAGATGAAATTTGTATGTTTCTCCCATTCCCACTACTACTCTACCAATAATGGTAGATAGTGGCAAGTACCGGGGTCGTCCAAAAAGATGTTAGGAATTTAATAATTAACCAAACACAACCATGATTGGGTCGTTAATCTGATCATGTGTTAGGAATAATCAATGCCGGTAAAATAGTCATTGGGGAGGATTTGTACAGACAACTACTAACATGCAATCACAATGATAAACTATATAAACTTCCACTTGGGGTTATTTTGTAACATGATTGATAAATGGCTCTTATCCTAGATTCATTCACATATGAACATATAAACCTCTCTTATGGCTACGTCACATAATGTGGAGATAGCCAGATATTTCTCTCTGTCTGTCACACAAAGGTACTTACCACCAATATATGCATATCTCACCGTCTCCGTAATTAGGGATTCGCTCCAATCCAGTGACTCTCCAGGCCATCTCCGTCATCTCACTTCCAATGCTAACGCACCCCTGCTTAGAGAAAAAAATCCCGCCTAAAAGGTCAATGCCTCGCATAGGTCGCAACCGTTAGATATGAAAGTTAGGGTATTCCCTGATACTCCACTATTGATTTCAATCCCTATGCCTAGAGAGGCAAAGTAATTGATACCTTTTCATGGCTCTAGATTCTGCACAACTCTAGTTGCTACAAACAATCATGCTCATCTATCATGGTAAGCCGAAAGTTTCCCCTCATTAGGATTTGCCAAATTAACTACCCAACATGTGATTTCACAACACAACTAGCCAATTAGAATTATGGTTTAACACATACAACGATATTCTCTCGAGGTAACATGAATGAACTCATCTTCCCGGTGTTATTGAACCTACTCCATAATCAAACACTCCCAAGATAGCAATAAAGCCTAGCATGATATTACACTATCATACATGTATGGATGCATCATAATAATGTCATAGCATAAATCTCACAGGAAAGGAAAGCATGAAACCACCACAAATATTCATAGAACATAAACATAGGAGAATCTAAATCTCAAAAAACCAAAATCAATTCATGAATACAAATATTACCCCATGTTAATTTACTACTCCCCAAGAAATAGATCCATGGAAAATATTGAGTTAAATTCCATGGATCTAGGAAAATGAGTGAAAGGAAAGAGAATAAAAGAGAAAGAAAAGAGAAGGAAAAGAGAAAAAGTACTCTGGAGATAGAGAAAACTCTCATCTTCCTTATACCTACAAAGAGATTTTAAAAAATCTACATTATGCCTCCTTAGTTCACCCTAGAAGACTGAAGGATCCTATGTACAAAAGTAGGGAATTTGGCCTTCAAAAAGCCCTAAATTGGCCAAAATAACCTAGCAGCCGCAAACGGCACGGGGGGGATCTAGCACGGTCCGTGCCGGCCGAGACCCCCCTCGTGCCAGAGCAGGACATTGGCCTTGGCACAGACCATGGTCTTGTGCCGGCGTTGCAAGTCTCATGCTAGTGCTACCCATGCCATATCGCACAGGCCATCGGCTGGCACTTTTTTTTGCTCATTTTGATCCGTGTCACGTGTCATTTGGGGTGCCTCATTGGCTAAAACCTTATTTTAATCAGTATCTCGGTGCGTGACGTGTCTTTCTTCACATCTCGTAGGCTAGTCTTGGCATTGTGAAGCGGGACGTTCTGCTCCCATATTTTGCCGAATTTTAAAGTGAAGCGGACATTGGGCACACAGTCAATACTATATGGGATGGCCCATGTTGAGGCTTGGCACGGATAATTCTGGACACCTGGTACAATCCGTGTTGAGTGACATGTTCCGTGATAGATGAGGCCCATGTGCCGGCTTAGTTCGGTCCGTGCTGGACGTGGCTAATCCGACAGGCTGACTTGTTTGCTCCGTTACGGGTGAACTATTGATCCGATTTGGGAGTTCTTGTAGTCGAATTTATAATGCTCAAGAAGAAAAATCCAATGATGCCCTCTTCATGTTCTGATTCTTCTTGGATATTTCTCAGAACTCTGTGAAACCTCGGACAACAATCTCTCCATTTCTTCCTTAGCCTTTTTGAACTTTGAATCCGCCTTTCTTGAGCTCAATTCCATCTACTACTATGCTTTGGAGTACGTGGCCTTCAATATACTACCATCCTTGTGAATGGCCTGAATGGCCTTCAAATATCTTCTACCATTCTCATGGATGGCCTTCTAATTTTTTTTTTATAAAAAGTAGTCACGAGCAACCTAATAATAAGATGAAAAAGGAAAATCTTGGTTCCCGTGAATACAAAGTGTCCATTAGCTTCAATTAAGTCTACAAAACTCAGGATTTAGACAAGATAACCAAAAGCTACCATCTAAACCCTTTTCATGTAAACGTAAATAAAAATAGCAATCAACCAAACAAAAGATGATAATAAATGTGTCAAAGGCATTGGCTAATGCATGCATAATGGTGCATATCGGTCTTGGTTGTTATACCTTATGTTTCAACTTACTCAGCTTGCTCAGTCATTAGGTCATCTCCCCCTATCTCCCCTACCTCAATTTCCTCCTTATGAACAGAGGTGTTAGCTTCGTCGACATCAACTTGATAGCCTTAACTACCCATATATTTATTTGTAAACCCTAGACCAGGCTCATCAACTTCCACGGCCTCAACATATTCACTTTCTACTTCATATGTTGGAACATACCTAACACTTTTCTCATCATCACTATCAGTAATCTCGATTACAGAGATTTCTCTCAGCATAACATTCCTCTTCTCAGCTCTATGATCATAAGGTTTTATCGATCGAGGGTACATTAGCATAAACCTTCAATGTCTTCTCCTCCTCATTATGCTTTTCAACCACAGGGGTTTATATTTCCTTAATCCGAACATTACAAGGACTAGTAGCAATACTATAAATTGTAAAATACTTTTCATTCGTCTTATTAAAACACCCCTTAATCAGCCTAGGATTACATTTTAATATTATCAATATCATCACACTCTCCGGATACTAGTTCATCCATGTCCATCTCAAACAATTTCCCCTTAAGATTTCTAATCTCAGTCAAATTTACAGCTAGATTATTTAGCCTATGCCAGTGTTTCAGCTTAATCATGGGAGAACTAGGAGGATCAGGGTGTGTTACCTTAGGTTTGTAGGGGATGATCATAAATGAACTGCTTGGCCGTGGGGCTTTTCCATGGAATGTCATAATAGCATCATCTTGAGTTCCTTGTTCGGCCATTGAAGCTTTTTCGGGTTTGGACTGTTTTTCTGGCAAGAGAATTTGAGAGCAACGGAATTAGTGTTTCAACACAACTTAACTTCTATAGGAAATAGTTCTCTCAATTCAGAAAATAAATCCAGATATATAGGCGATAATATTTCAAGATAGCTTCCAAAATTCAAAAAATAAGCTAGGAATATGGTAGCCGAAAATAGAGGGAATGTGGAGAGATGGAAAATTTCGAAAGAGAAATAACTTCTTCACTTTTTACCACTTTACCCGCACCACCTTTTTTTTCTTCCCAAGCGAAAAACCATAATTACCTTTTTCTCACTTCTCAATTCATGTCAACCACTCGAATTCCAACATAGCTCCTCTCCTTCTATTTTTTCTCAATTTTCTTCTTTATAATTTTTTTTGTGGTTTTATGAATTTATATACACACTGCTAAACTTTGAATAAAGTCTAAAAGAAATACCTCAAATCTGACATACACCTAAGTGTTTCCCGAAGAGCTCAAAAGTTGCAGTGTCCAAAAGTTTTATAAAAATACCTACATACTGCTCAGATCTTGGAAAACTGGCAACCACTGATTCCTTCCTTTCAATCAGATCCTGAATAATATAATGCCTTATATCAATGTGCTTTGTTCGAGAATACTGAAATAGATTTTTTGTTATATATATCAATTTCACTCTTGTTGTCACATAACACTTTTAGAGGCCCGTCTTTAATTCCATAATCATTCAACATTTGTTTCATCCACAATAATTATGCCCAGTAGAAAGATACTCAGCTTCAGTAGTTTATAAGGAGGTTGAATTTTGTTTCTTATTATACCAAGATACCATATTCGTACAAATTATCCACCAGTGGTTCTTTTACGATCATTTGCAATAACAGGCCAACATGAATTACTATAACCAACCAGATGAGAGTCTTGATTTTTAGAATACCAGTTTCCATACTCAGAACCCCCACCAACACATAGAATTTTCCTTTGACTACAGTCAAGTGATATTCCTTAGTATTAGCCTAAAATCTTGCACCTATTCCTATGCTGAAACATATATTTGATCGACTTACTGTAAGATACAACAAACTCCCAATAATATTCCTGTACAATTTGAGATCAATGCCAACATCTTTTTCATCCTTAACCAATTTTTCAGTAGCCCCCATTGTTGTTCGTACAGTTCGAGAATCACTCAATCAAAACCTTTTCACCCAATTTAATGGATCCTAAAATATTTTAGGTTGTTCCACGTACACTTCTTCATTGACCACACCATTCAGGGAAGAACTTTTTACATCCATTTAGTATAGTGAGAAATTAATAGTGCAAGCAATAGAAAGTGTAATTCTAATAGATTCTAACCTGGAAAATGATATGAACATCCATTTGATCGCGATAGAAATATCGCAACTCGCGACAGGGTTGTCGCCACTCGCGATGGTGTCTTTGCACTCACGATGGACTGGAATAAATTTTCCCTTGTTCGTCGCGACTCGCGACATCTCTGTCGTGACTTGCGACAGACAGAGTATCCCAGCACTTGGCGGAATTCTTCTTACCTTCTTTCCAAGCTTTCTTCCCTTTCTCAAGGCTATTATTCCTTCATCTTCTCCAATGCAATGCACTTCATCTTTGCTACAAAATCATGGAAACACACCATGAAAATATCAAGAAAAACTAACGACAAAAATAAATGACAAAAACCACATGAAAAGCCAAATTAATTTACATGGGTGGTGCGACTTAGCTCCGTATTTTTTAGGTCATCGCCATGACCCTAATGTTATCCATATGGTGAAGGTTTGAACCTCTTCACCATGAGTATCCAAAAGTAGAGAGGTGGGGTACAAAAATTTCAAGAGGAAAGTCTTGTAGAGGTGGAGTTGGTTCAAAAAGAGTTGGGTGGTTAGGAGGCTTGGGTTGCTCTTTTGGCTCCTCTCTTATCTCTTTTAAAAGTTCCAATTTTTTTGGAGTTGGTTCACTAGGTGGGAGTAGGGGTAACAATGGTAATGGATGTACCAAAATCACCTCTTCCTCCACTTCATTACATTTAACCAACAACTCCTCATCCCTTTCGAACTCGAGCTTATTTATTAAGGTGATCTCACTCACCGTATCTTCGAGTTCGACTTGGGATGGTGTATCTTCGGAATAATGAGCTTCCAATCTAATCACCCCTTCCATCATATATCTCATTTGCTCCTCCAAAGCCTTTAGTCTTGAGGATTGTTGAGCTTCAACTTCCTCATTTTGCTCATCCATTTCCTCATTAATCTTGGCACCCCGGTTTAAGTTCTCTAACATAGCCATAATCTCTACCTTAGTCAAACTTGAACCATCTTCTTGGGCTTGGTTTTGGGGTATGGTAAAAGGTGGTGGGGGATAACTATACTGCTCGTAATATTGGTTTTCTGGTTCATTCTCATACTATAAATCCAGATTACCACTCAACTCCGAATTGTCAGAATTGTGGTATGGATACCATTCTTGAGCCTCTTGCCCTTGAAAACCATCAACTCCACTTTATGGATATCACTCTTCATAATACCCTTGGTTTTGGAAACCAATGGTATTTTCTTTCTCATGGTGCCTATCCCTCAACGTATAGCAATATTCGGTAGGAGGGTCGGAATGACAAATCCCACAAAATAATGCTCGTTAAGCCTTTCTTCTCATCAAGAGTTCCCTCAAGGTAAAATAATCCATATTTTTTTCTTTTTATTTTCAAAATTGTTGAAATGATATTGCAAGGCTTCTCGATAAAGATTCACCAAGAAATCAAGCAATACCTACTCCGAACAAAAACAGCCAAAGACAGCCAAAGAGAAAGAAAAAAACAACTATCAAATACTCACTTTTTTAAAGATAAACATACACTAATAGTGAATGGGAGAGATTAATTGGGCTCTCCAAACCCTTTTGAGAAACAAAATAAAAGGTTTTATCCGAAACAACTCTGGTGGTGCTATCATTGGTGGGGGTTAGCAAAACAACTCCATGCTCGCTTGCCAGATTTCCTTTCGTGACTTTGTCAAAGGAGTTTCTTAATATGGTGTGATCTGCACCCCTGACTCTCTTTCGTTGAGAGGGATATTACATTTTCCTTTCTTAACAAACCCTCTCTTTGGATCTTGCGTTATTCCTTTTTCACCCTGCTCACGTTCTATCTTGCGGATGTTTGCTTCTTATGTTCAAAAATACTCTTCAATAATTTTTTTTTAAATCCCTTGGGTTTTCGGGCACGTTTTTTGTCAATTCCTCTTAAAATTCTCCTGATCACATCCTCCCCCCTCCTCGGTGAATGCTCCTAATGAGGATTGGAATAATAGATGGAGAACTTGCAAATGTTTAGTGAAGAACCTATTGTGGTAATTCGCGAGATTTTCATCACTTCGTTGGGATATGTCATTTAGGTCCACTATTGTTTTCATAAAATAACGCTTCTGATAAAAGCGTCTCAAAAACAAGTCTGACAGCTATGCCCAAGACCTAATACTTCCACTTGGTAAGTCCTCGTACTATGTAATCATTGTCCCAGATAAGAAAATAGAGAAAGCTTCGCATACTAATTCAATTTCCGCGTCGTGAAATCCCATGTTGTTGTAATAGGAATGTATGAATTCTTAGGGTTTGTTGTCCCATCATTGATTTTGACAACCAAGGTATCTTAAAATATTTTGGCATCTTGAAATCACGAAGATGTGGTGCCAATTGTGACTTGTCTTTATCATCGTCTGCCACTATATCATTTTATTCATCTTCATAATTAAGGTTCTCATGCCTTTGACTTGTTTTTTTATTTGTTTTCGAGGATCTTGGTTTGATCAAAAGAGCTAAACCAGTAGCTGATTTCTCTTAATAATTCAATCATTAGTAAAAATCACCATCAAACTTACATCAAAGACAAGTTGAAGGATCATTTGCGCATAAATCTCATATGTATCCTTATCGGCCTATCACCACTAGCAACATAAACATTAACGACTTAGCTAATCATTCATATAAAAAAAATGTTTCAATTCATCTCAACAGTTAACTAAGCATAAACATCGAGAAAGCACATTTGATGAAAACCATAAACCTACAAGAAGATCTACAGATAGGATGTTCATCGGTCCAAGACCGGATCAGACCAAAATCGGTTAGGATCGAAACCGGAATCATAAAAATACTTGTACCGAGAATCGGACCGGTTAGAGATTGTTTAGGACCAGGATCGGACCGGAATTATTCCGGTTTTGGATCTATATGGACCGTTTGGACCAGATTTTAGTAATCTTTATCCTTCTACAAAATTATTTTGGTTTTGAAAAAAATTATATCAAATTTTGTCTTTAAAAGATGGTAAATTAGAAAATTTTGGAAATTTTTTACCTCAAAATATTTAAGAATACTAGCTCTTCGAAAATAAATCTAAAATAGTATATAAACTTAAATTATATATACATAAAATATATATATATATATATATAAGAGTAAGTTACCGGTCCATCCGGTCCGGACCAGAAAAATCCGATCTTGGACCGGATCGGATCGGACCGAAACCCAGAATGCTAAAAAAATCTTGGACGGAAGACCGGACCGAAATTTTATATATTCGGTTCCGGTCTTTATATTCCGTTCCGATTCGGTCCATTTTACGGTACCGAATCGGTTCATGAACACCCCTATCTACATGTGTAGAGGCAATCCGTAACCTCTACTCAGAAAAGAAGTAACAAAGTCTTTCCAAGTAGGCAAGTTCAATAATTAACCAGCAAAAAGGGTAATGCTAAACAGCTGTGGAGGAAAATAATGCACAAGGCGTCCGACCGAAGGAAGATTCACCAAAAGACCAGCACAAGCATGCCGTAGCTCGGAAAAAAATAAGAATACGAGGGAGTCGAAGTACAAATGCTGCCATGCTAACTTGATAATTTCATCAATAACTAAAATCACAAACATAACTGATAATTCTTGAGCCTTACGATCGTGGAAAGTTATCAAGAAAGAACCCTTTGGAGTGACGCACCTGGCTGCTTATCTATGTTTGGATCTGCCTGCTGTAGTCCTGAACAAATTCCAGCGGCACCCGGTAGGAAAACATCATTAAGGATCCGAACGTTTTGGAGGTAAGTACATGAGAAAATACGGTGTGAGTGTCACTTACGAGAGCGTGAGAAAGAGGATAGGCTAGTTGGAAAAATACTTGGGGTAACATTAAACCTTGTGGGGCTAGTGCGTAAAAAGTTTTTTTTCTATTAAAAGATTGCATGCAAAAGAGGAAAATTTTACATGTTGATAAACAATGTTGTCGAAACAAATTGCTGTCACGAAGTATTTATCTGCAATTGATATCAAGGTTAAGTCAATGGCCCCGACACATCGATCTAGCAGTTTTAGCACCAAAAGTGACTGGAAGGTGATAGAATGATTTGCCATGATCAAATGTTGTATTACTGACAAGAATAAATAGAGTACAATAAGAAAAACTAGTCTAACTAGAACTCTAGTCTAGTCATCAAGATAAGACTAAATCTAATCAGAAACCTGATTGATTCTAACACCCCTCTCAAGCGAAGCGTCGGATGCTCAACGACGCAAGGTTTGGTCCTGAAAAACTCGAACAATGGACGAGAAAGGCCTTTGGTGAAGATGTCCGCGATCTGAAGAGAAGTAGAAACATGATCGACGTGAGGTTTTCCTGATGCTACTAACTCCCGAACAAAGTGGTAGTCAATGTCGATATGCTTCGCCCGCTTGTGAGCAACTGGATTCAGTGCTAAGAAAATAGCACGGTTGTTATCACATAATAACAGCGGTGAACCAAACTTCGGAAGATGAAGATCACGAAGCAAAAGAGTTAACCAAATAACTTCCGAAGCGGCATTGGCTAAGGCTCGATATTCGGACTCCGTGTTGGAACGCAAAATTGTGGGCTGTTTCTTGGCACTCCATGAAACAAGATTTCCACCAAGGAAGACAGCATAACCGTAAGTGGAACAACGAGTCTCAAGACAACGCGCCCAGTCAGCGTCAAAATATCCCAAAACCTCGGGGTACTGGCCGAACAAAAAGAGAGCCCAAAATGTAGCGTACCTTGAACTTACCAAAGAATCTGAGTGACTGCAGCATAATGATATTCACGAGGATCTTGTAGAAACTGGTAGACAGTATTGACCGAAAAAAACAGATCAGGGTGAGTGATAGTCAAATACTACAGAGCTCCTACCAGCGAATTATATAGGGTCGGATTTCGAAACGGAGGACTCATCGAACTATGAAGCTGCGTACCAGGTACAAATGGGGTAGAGACGGGCACAACATCCGACATCCCAGCACTCGTAAGTATGTCCCGTGCATACTTTGCTTGACCAAGAAGTAAGCCTGAAGGTGAAGGCAACACTTCGAGACCAAGAAAATAATGAAGAGCACCTAAGTCCTTGATAACAAACTTCGTGTGGGTCCGATCAATGAACTGTCGAAAAAGCGTCGAATCATTTCCAGTGTGAATGATGTCGTCGACATAAACCAGTAGATAAAGCAGTGATGAACCCCTCGAAAGAACAAACAAGGATGTGTCGGCAGAGCCGCACTGAAATCCAAGCTGCAACAGATAAGTATTGAACCACTGAAACCAAGCTCGGGGCGCCTACTTGAGACCATTCATGGCCTTTCGCAAGCGACACACATACTCAGGATGAAACAGATCCTTATAGCCAACAAGTTGCGCCATGTAGACAAGGCATCAAGAACACCATTAATAAAGGCATTCTTGACATCCAACTAATGAAGTGGCCAAGATCGCAACGTCACGATGGCTAGAACTGTCCGAACGGTGGAAGCTTTGACCTCAGGGCTGAAAGTATGGTCAAAATCAAACCCTGGAATCTGCGAGAACCCCTATCTAACAAGACGGGCCTTATGGCGATCAACTGTACCATATGGGCAATACTTCAGCCGATAAACCAATTTAGAGCCAACAACGTTGATATGCGATGATCGTGGAACAAGATCCCAAGTGTGCTGCTCTCTAAGGACCAAAAACTCTGCATTCATAGCTGACACCCATTCAGGATCTTTAAGAGCTGTACGATAATCAGTGGACTCCGACTGGGCCAAGAGAGCAGCAAGTAAACCATGCCCTATAATGTCTGAATAATCACGATGCTGAATGGCACCAGTAGCAGACCTATTACTCATCCGATGTGCGTACGGCCTTGGAGAAGCCGGTGGTGGCGAAAGCTCAACAGAGGCTGATGGACTGGCGGCGGTCGAGGAGACCGGAGAATGTGACATCAGACTAGGTAGCGGGTGAACCAGTGGGGCAGGCGGAACCGGTGCTGCCGAATCAGAATCTGAAGAACAAATAGTACATGGAGCAGGTATTGATGATGGAGAATCTGACGGGGGAGCAGATACAACACCGTCGGGATCTATAAAATTTGAGACATCCAGTATCGATAAGGCAGAACCCCTCACCGAAGAAGAAGCAAAAGGAAAGGACATCTCATCAAATCTGGCATGGCGAGTGACATAAACCTTGCTCGTAGAAGGATCAAAACACCGAAAAACCTTGCATTGCGAGTTGTAGCCGAGAAAAACACAAGGAATGCTCTGTGGAGCAATCTTGTGGACCACAAAAGGATGTACAAAGGGATAAACCCGACGCCCAAACGGATGAAAGTTTGAGTAATCAGGATGTCGACCATACAACAAAGCAAAAGGAGAATCCCCTTGCAGAACTGGCGTAGGTAGCCGGTTAAAGGTGTAGACAGCAGTAGCAAAAGCGTCGTCCCAATGCGAAAAAGGCATGTGCGAGTGAAAGAGGAGGGTCAGACCCATTTTCGAAACATGTCGGTGTTTGCGCTCAGCTCGACCATTGTGTTCCGGTGTAGATGGACACGAAAGTTGGTGGTGAATTCCCTTAGCAGCAAAATGAGAACGTAGGCGAGTATTGGTAAACTTTGTGCCACCGTCACTCTGAAAAACCTTAATTTTGGATGAAAACTGATTTTCGACGAAAGCTTCAAACTGTAAGTAAGTATCAAAGAAGTCAGACTTGCGATGAAGCGGAAATAACCAAGTGAAGCTGGAGAAATCATCCATAAACAAGGCATAATAAGAAAAACCATTCGACAATAAAACTGGGGATGGCCCCCACAAATCATAGTGTATCAAGTCAAGTACTTGCGCAAAACGTTTATGATTCTCAACAAAAGCCAACCTTTGACCTTTCACTATAACACAAGGGGCGCAGGTCCGAGGTTTAGGAAACAAAGAGGAAAACGAAAGTAAACCAGACTTCTGCAAGCCGGAAATCACTACTGCGGTACATGGCAAAGTCGAGCATGCCAAAGCTCGTAGGACGCTCGTCCTTTATTTTGCTACAAAAAGGAAACAAGTACTGACTCGCCTCTGTCCAAGACGTAGCCCACGACTACCTTGGTAACTTTGTTCAGAATTACAAAGTTCCGATCATCAAAAGTGATAAAAAGATTCAAATCTCTGGCCAGCTTACTTATAGACAGAAGATTCTTAGTAATCTCAGGAACAACCAGAACATCAGTAAAACATAAATTATCAGACATCCGAGAATTACCAACATGAGATATCGGAATAGATGCACCATTACCAACAGAAACAAGAGAATTACCAGAGTAAGGGGTGACGCTCTCCAGACCAGAAGTGGAAGATGCCATATGAGTAGTCGCACCAGAATCAATGTACTAATCTGATGTGCGAGCAGACGGCTCTATCTGCACGGACCGCTGAAAATTTTCAACCAAGTGAGTCAAGCTTGTACGACGAGTCTGGGCCAACATCTTGTAACAAGTTGCAGCAAAATGATCGGGCCAACCACACCAGGTGCAATGCGTCCGACCGCGGCCCGAGAAACCAACCTGACCAGAACCGGATGCCTAAGGAGACCAGTCGACCCTGCCACCTCAGCGACCGCCTCTGGCTGCGCGTGAGTCATACCCGCCGCCGCCCCTCACCGGCTCGTGTGCCAATGCGCGGTCGGGTGAGGGGTAGTCTCCGGCTAAAAAAGTGACAAGCCATGTTGCTTGTCCTAATTGAGACTGTAAATTCTTCAAAAACGCCTCATGAATTTTAGCCCGACTCAGAACACCAGCATACGATGTTGTAGGAGGAGAATTTATCATAACCACGTGCAGTCAAAAACCAAATAATTTGATCATCATTTGACATATGAGAGCCCATAAAAGATAACTGTTCAAAAATGTCTTTAAACTTGAGATGACGTTCATGGACAGTACCGGTCTTACGTAAACTATGAGAATTGGCACTGAGGCGGAGAATGGTCGAAGTGCTGCAATTCTAAAATACTGTCGTAACGCTATCCCATATTTCTTTGGCAATTGAACAATCAGGAATTTTGGCAAGAGCTTCAGGAGTGTGAGAAGAGAACAAAAAACTACAGACTCTTTGATCTTCATCGACCCATTGATCATACTCTGCCTTGGTTGTGTCATAGGTGGTAGACAAATCAACCTTGGCGGCACCAGAGGGAGAAGCCGCCACATCGGTGTAGGAGAGGGAGGAGCAGGCAGGCACCAGAGAAGGAAGGACCGGACAAGGATTGGAACCATCAATAAAACGTACAGCTTCTAAGGCTTGAGGACATAGCCAATTTGGCGTTTCCAGAGAAGATAGCTGGAGGAATTGAGTTTAATTTGCATCATATGGAGAAGGGTATTGTATAACAATTTTTCACTAGCCATGATGATTGGTGGTGCCGGAAAAACTGAACGGAGAGGGAGGGAAAAAATTCGGCCGAAAAGAAAAAAGGAGGGAGGCGGCCGAATTGCTAGGGTTTACACAGTTGGATCAGAAAACTGCTCTGATACCATGATAGAATGATTTGCCGTGATCAAATGTTGTATTACTGACAAGAATAAATAGAGTACAATATGGAAAGCTAGTACAACTAGAACTCTAGTCTAGTCATCAAGATAAGACTAGATCTAATTAGAAATCTGATTGATTCTAACAGAAGGGACTGTGAATGTTATTAGCTAACAAGAATATTTCCAAAATGGAAGATTTCGGGGTTTCAAGGTGCTCAAAGAACTAAAAATGGATATGACATGAAGCCCCATGCCTCTGTTCAACACTGTTGGAATCGTAAGATGGAAACCATCACACCTTGGAAAACGGATATAACTTTGCTCCAAGAGCGAAATTGCCAATTCATACATGATGCTTAAGATGCAACCAGAGACGTAATCGTTAGAATAAGCAATAATAGGATTAATTAACTATCAATTTATCATGTTAAATAAGTCAGGATGGATTAAGTCATAGTAGTTGTTCTCGTAGATTATGTCAAACTATTTCATTTCTTCGTACATGATATAATGTTATGTTTCCGGCTTTAAATATGCTAAATTAGTCTTAATGAAATAAAGAAAGAAAGGAGCGTATACCTGCATTCTATCTGACGTAGTTCACAAGAATGAGCTCAGTGTATAAACTAACCTGGAAATGAAACTGAATCAGTGTCGGGAGAGGAAAAAATGAGATGGAAACCTTCAGAGGAGCAGCTGAATAGATGTAGGATAGCAGAGAGCCCCCAAGAGTGAGGTAAAATGTCATCGCGAAATCATGCCCTGTCTATAGTCAAAAATCATTTAGGCAAAAGAGGGAGAACATCAGAAGTTTACAAAACATAGTCTAAAGACCTACCCAAAGATCCAAGTGTGGACAAATTACTGGAAGATATCTTGAAGAAGAAAAGACAGTGCGCTCATTTTAAAGAATGTTGAATGACGTGAACTCTTTTTCCCTTCAAGCGAACCATGAGTAAATAGACCAGGAGTCCAAATACTAGAATATGCCAATAAAACCCATCCGTTTAAACACAAAGCTTCTACGTGCAAAGATTGATATGCTGCACGGCTCTACACTCTACAGTGCCAACCTCCACAACACCAAATCCAGCAATTCACTCATTTGAAAATATAGTTTTCAATGATCTCCCATATCTTCACTAATTAATAAACCTAGGCTATAATCATACCTCTTTGGTCAACGCTGAATTTTAAAGTGTATCAATAATGATATATCAGCTACTCCGTTACTATCACAAAACTAAATAAACCTAGGCTATAATCATACATGAAGTTAGTTTATTAAAGCGGAAATCTAAATTTTGAATGGAATAAAGACATGACCAAATCGCACCGTAAGAAACTCCAGTTCCATCAAAACATACTGTTAAAGCAATAGCCTCAGGTTTGTCAGGGAAATTCTTGACACGGGAACTCTAACCCTAAGTAGCACGGTACGGGTACGGGTACGGGCACGGGCACGGGCACGGGCACGGGCACGGGCACAGGTACGGGCACGGGTACGAAATGGGTACAATTATAAATAAAAATTAAAAATATATATTAATATTATTTTTAATAATTAATCATTTTTTAATCAAAAATAATGTGATTTTATATTGTAAACAATTTAAAGTAAATGAAAACATCCAAATGTAGTTTAAACTTAATATTTA
>JAULKM010151787.1:0-17203 GCA_032355605.1 Rubia tinctorum | reverse complement strand
CTCCATGGACATTGAACCCAATTCAATCATTGAATTCAATGCCATAGGTATAAACTAGGAAATAGTAAATGAGAAGAATATAGTTAGTCTCTTTCTCTCTACCTACTCTTAGAACTAGGAAAATGAAATTACAACTTCTTTGATTCATAAACCCTAGTAGACTATTGTTTCTTTATAGAGTAGGTGGAAATGGGCCTTAGAGAAACCCAAAACAAAGGGAAACCCTAGCAGCATCGTCGGCACAGGTCGTGCAAAAGTATATGGGCCGCGGACTGGTGGCTTTCCTTGGCTAAAATGATTGTACGGCCCGTACAAAGACATGTGGGCCGCCAGCAGGAAGGCATTCTTGGCGGTCTCAGTGGCGCAGCCATGTAGAATCCTGCGAGCTGCCTTCTGGAGTCATAATTCTTGGCTTTTAATGGCACGACCTCGAAATAATGCGTGGGAAGTTTACTGGAGGTCTGGGTCTTTACCATGTGGGGCACGGGCTGTACAAAATCACAAGGCCCATGCTAGGACTTAATCTTACGAGCCATCGATTTTGCACGGCCATGTAAATGTACATGGGCTGTGCCAGTCTTCACTTATTTCTGGATTTTGACTCTTTTTCTTCAGCGCATCACATATACTGTTACGATTAAGCGTGTGACCTTTGGTCTACTACCATTCTGGCGAATATCCTTCAATTATCTTCTACTATTCCTATGAATGGCCTTCAGTAATCAAGTGCTAAGTACCTACGAGCAATATACAAATTAGCTCACAAAATAGAATGCTCGTAAGGACATAGTATCCATTAGATCTAAATAAGTCACAAAATAGGTGATTTAGACAAGAAAACAAAAATATGGTAATCTAAACCTCTTGTAGTGTAGACCCACTTAAACCTAGTTGTCAACCATACAAAATCTATTAAAAGTTGTGCTAAGTGCATTAGTTAACACAAGCTTCTAGTGTCTCATCAACATCCTTGGTACCCTAAGTGTAAAAATTGGGCTATAAAATGATTAAACTTGAAAATAATTTGAAATGTAGTATCCGATGTTCTAGAAGTGGGAAAGGGAATTTTGGCTGGAAGAAGTAAAGCTCCTTACTAAAGTAAAGAAGGTTGGCATAATGCCTTTTCTAAAAGTACGAAGCGCACGTGCAATTTAAGCTGCACGCGGTATCCATCGAGATTTGGCTCCATTTATGTGAGGCAACACCTACAATGATTAAGAGTGTGGATATATAATATTTTTTAAAAACACTATGATATAATAGATTATGTCATAAAATATTTTTTAGTTTATTCCACAAATTAGCATATAAAACATATTCTTTACAAATAAATTAAAATAGAGATGAAACTTGTAGAATCTGCCCCGTTTGGTCACCTCCCTTTGAAGGATGTGAAGATAGAATTTTTTCCCATCAATTATGGCAATCCTTGTTTCAACACAAAAAATATATAGTTAGTTTATATGTAGAGATCAATAATTTTGAAGAAACACAAATCATTAACTTCATGCAGCTGACTCACATTAATTGGGAATCAATGGTCCGATAAAAGGCTCGTAGGGACTCCTAGAATAGATTTCAATTGGCCCAAACTTGACCGTGTGTAACAACGGGCGCCGGCAGTGTGCAAGTAGTGGCGACCAAATTCCAGTGGCTCTAATTTGACTATGGGTAGCATCGGGCACCGGATGACGGTGTGGATATAACGGCGACAAAATTCCGGTGGCTATTCAGGTGATGTCGTGCCAGAGAAATAAGTGAAGGATAAACCGGTTATGTCTTACCCGTTTGTTATGTAATAAAACTCTCATTCATTAGATAATTTATTTTTATATATAGAAATTATTATATTATATTTTTAGTTTCTTAAAACAACTCAAATAAATTAATTAAGTTTACATTTGGTTGAATGTTACGACATAAGTAGCCTGAAAATGAGGATTTGTTGGTACCAACTGTTATAAATGGTGTTCATACTACAACATCAAACAAAATAAAATGATATGGAAAGGTCAAACGTTAAGATTATCACAACAGCACCATATCCCCGAAATAATTTTTGTATTCTAATTGTAAAAATGTGAAATTCTTGTGCGAGTATGTACATTATTATGATTTATTGTGATGAATATGTGTACATAGTAATGCACACATAGTATTATTTAAACACACATTTTACGTTCATAATATGAACATCCTGGGTACCGTAAGCGGTAAAAATTGGGATATAAAATTATTAAATTTGAAAAGAATATGACTTTTATCCGACTTCCTGGGAGTGGGAAAGGGAATTTCAGCTAGAAAAAGTAAATCTCCTAATTACGGTAAGAAAGGTTGGTACAATGCCTCTTCAGTAAGTATGAAGTGCTCCTGAGCTTTCAGCTAAACGTGATATCCATAGAGATTTGGCTCTGTTTATGTGAGGCAACCACCCGCAACGTGTAAAAGCATGTATAAATAATTTTTGTCAAATACTAAGATTTAATTGATTATGTCATAAATAATTTTTATTTTATCACACAAATTAGAGTATAAATCATACACTTTGAGAACAAATTAATTTAAAAACAAACCTTATGGAATCCACCCCGTTTTGTCACACCCCTGTAAAGGATGTGAAGAATGACTTTCTTCCCTTAAACCATGGGAATCCTTGTTTGAACACAACAAATATACAGTTGGTTTGTATCTACATATCAATAATTTTGAAGAAAAACATATCATTAACTTCATGCAGCTAACTCACATCAAATGGGAATTAATGGTACAACAAAAGTCTCGTAGGGACTCTCAGAATAGATTTCGATCGGCTCAAACTTGACCGTGGGTAGTAACGGGCGCCGACGGTGGGCAGGTAGCGGCGACTGAATTCGAGTGGTCCAAACATTACAGTGGGTAGCATCGCGGGTTGGACAATGGTGTACACGTAGCGGCAACAAAATTCCGGTGGCAATTTCGCTTGCCGCATAAATAAGTGAAGGACGAATCGGTGACGTCTAACCCGTTCGATACATAATAAAGGTCAGATTGATTAGAAAACTTATTTTTCTATATGGCCATCATTATATTTTAATTTTTAATTTTTTAAACAACTCAAATAAGTAATAAAGTTTATATTTGGTTGAATGTTACGACATAAGTATCCCGGAAATGAGGATTTGTTGGTACCAACTATTATAAATGGTTATAATACTTCAGCATTAAACAACATACAACGTTATAAAAAGGTCAAACGTTAAGATTGTTTTATGAGCACCATATCCCCAATTTTTTTTATTTGTTTTGCATTCAAGTTGTAAAAATGTGCATTTTTTTTGTGAGTTGGTGCGTTATTATGATTTCGATGTTATGAATATGTATACAGGGCAAGTCCAAAGTATTTGGAGGCCTTTGGCAAAAGTTTTGGGCCCTTTTAAAAAAATTAAAATGAAATATATATATTTAAAAATGCTAATATTAAAATTTTTTTTTTATCGATATTATCATATTTTTTCTCACTTCAAGATATAGTCAGCCCAGTGTAATAATTTAATTATAATGAACATAGATTTCTATGCTTCATGCATCAATATAGCTTCCATTTTAATTTTTTAAAGTGAAATGTGTGTCCCTTTTATCACTTTTATCATAAATTTCATGGAAAATATTGTTAGATTCTGTAACATGTATTTATTAAAAATCATTTTATAACTATTAATAATGTATATCGGAATATAATAAAAATCAAAATTATGTGTAAATTTTGACTTCTAAAAGTTAAAATAAGTTTTTAAAATAAAAAGACGAAGAAATCATAGCATTGTAAGACCCACTGAAATGGATTAATTACTAAAAAATAACAAATATTTGTGGTAATTAATTTTAGTATTACATAAATGGGGCCTATTTGAACTACATTTTTGTAAAACATAATAATAGTTCTACATAATATTGTTTGAAACTAATATTAAACTGAAAAAGATTAGCCCAATTACAAAATGAAAAAAGGAAATTAAAAAGAAAAACAATATTACATATATAGAGCTAAAAATTTATTATTCTGGGCCCAATTCAAGCGCACAGGCCACACTGCACATGGGCTGACCATGTATGTATATATAGTAATGCACATATAATGGTATGAAATGCACATTTTAGGTGCATATTATGAACATCCTTGGTACCGTAAGAGTTAAAATTGGTCTATTTAATGATTAAACTTGAAAAAAAATTGATTTGTAGTATCCGACATCCTGGCAGTGGGAAAGGAATTTTTGGCTAGAAGAAGTAAACCTCCTCATCAAAGTAAACAAGGTCTGCATAATTCCCTTCATTAAGTACAAGGTGCTCATGAACTATAGCAGAACCTGATATCCATCAAGATTTGCCTCCATTTATGTGAGGCAACCACCTGCAATAAGTAAAACTATGCATAAATAATCTTCGTTAAAAATATTAAGCATCCCAAAAATAAGAATTTTTTTGTACCAACTATTATTAATGGTTATAATACTTCAGCATCAAACAAAATACAACGATATGAAAAGGTCAAAAGTTAAGATTGTGTCACCAGAACCATATCCCCAAAATATGTTTTGTATTATAATTGTAAAAATGTACATTTCTTGTGCAAGCTGGCGCATTATTATGATTTTATTGTGTTGAATATGTATATTCAGTAATGCACATATACTTGTATTTAAATGTTCATTTGAGGTGCATATTATAAACATCCTTGGTACCCTATGGGTAAAAACTGGGCTATAAAATGATTAAACTTCAAAAGAATATGACTCGTAGTATCCGACGTCCCCGCTTGGGAAATGGAATTTGGGCTGGAGGAAGTAAATCTCCTAATTAAGGTAAAGAAGGTCGGCATAATGCATCTTCACCAAGTACGAAGTGCTCATAAATTTTAGTTGAATGCGATATCCATCGAGATTTGGCTCCGTTTATGTGAGGCAACCACCTGCAACAAGTGAAAGTATGCATAAATAATCATTGTGAAAAAAACTATGAATTAATAGATTATTTCGTAAAGTATTTTCATTTTTATTCCACAAGTTAGCATATAAATCACACATTCAAAAAAATTAATTTAAAGACGAACCTTGTGGAATCCGTCTCGTATTGTCACCTCCCTTTAAAGGATGTGAAGATTGACTTTCTTCCCTTCAACCACTGGAATCCTTGTTAAAACACAAGAAATATACATTTATATTATACGTAGAGATTAATTATTTTTGAAGAGAAAAAACACTGTGTTCATGTAGCTAACTCACATCAATTGGGATTTAATTGTATGATAAGCACGTAGGGACTCCCATAATATATTTCGAGTAGCCCAAAATTGACCATGGGCTACAATGGGCCTGGACGACGGAGTGCATGTAGCGAAAACTAAATTCCAGTGGCCCAAACATGACTATGGGTAGCAACCAGTGATGGACGACACTGTGCATGTAGCGGCGATGAAATTCTTGTTTCCATTTCGGTGATGACATGCCAAAGAAATAAGTAAAGGATGAATCGGTTATGTCTAAACCATTTGTTAAGGAATAAAAGTCTCATGAGTTAATTGCTAAAATAACCCTATGGTTTGCCCTTCCCCCCTCTTTTTTTCCCATTTTCTTTTCTTAACCCTTTCCTCTCTTCTCTTCTCTTATCTGACGCAATTATCCTCTCCTAAACCCCCAATTTCTCCTCTCTGACATTTTCTTCCAGACGGCGCTTCTAAAGTTTCCTTTTGTTTTCTCCACAACTGTGATTGCGTCTCCAAAACGTTAATCGTCCATAAATTATCCACCACCGCCATGTTCGTCATCATGGTTAGATAGTTCCTCAAATCAGGCTTGGGTCTCTGACAGCGGCGTCTCATCATGATGGAGATGGTGGCTGTAGTGCAGTGTAGCTGCGGGATAGACCCATTTGCTATTGACCATTGGCGATAGGGTTGGCTTGGGTCATCGTATGAGTGTCTCTTCACAACAGAGATGGTAGCGGTGGTGTTGTGCCTCGGCGGGATAGACTTTGCAATTGACCCATTGGCGATAGGGATTCCAGGTAACAAATTTCATGGGCCCACTGGCGAGGTAGGGTTTTGAACGATATAGGTGGCAATGTAGATGTGTGGGGGTGAGGGTGGGTTGTTGATGGGGTGGACGACGAGGTTTGCCTTGTTTGAGGTAGCTAGGTGGGTTGTTTTATGGCTTAGGAGGCTGGAGGTGGAAACACCATGGTGGTGATAGGAATCGGGAGGGGAAGGAATGAAAGTGGGAATTGGGAGGGGCAGGGGAATTTTAGGCACGGTTGGCACTGGGAATTGGGAGGAGCAAGGGTATTTCTGGCAGGAGTGGCGCTGACATGGTGGTGCCGCTGTGGTGAGGCTGAGAATTGAGAGGAGCAGGGGAGTTTTCTGGAATGGGTGGCATTTTAGTGTCGGCACCACTATGTTAGGACTGGGAATCGAGAGAGGCAAGGGAGGAACCCCGAGACCCAGATGCCGGTAAAAGTCCAAATTTCAAACGACGACAGCGGCTTAGGCGCGGTGGTGGTGAGCTGCAACGACGATGATGGTGGTGTTGGCAATGCTTCTAGATGTGAAGAGGAAGAAGGACCCTAAGGTATTTTAGTCAATAGATTTGTAATTTGAAGACTGGGGGTATTTTAGTCTTTTTGTATTTTGTCAATGCTGGAATAGTGTCAAAAGGTTATATCAGCACATTATATGATGCTAAAAGTTAAGGTTAGAATCACACTTTCAAATTATACAGGGTTAGATTAGCACTTTTGGAGAATGATAAGATTATATTTGTATTTTACCCAAGTCTCATTGATTAGATAACCAATTTTTACATATATATATTATTATTATATTTAAAAATAAATATTTAAAAGCACTCAAATAATTAATAAAGTTTACATTTGGTTGAATGTTACGACATAAGCATCCTGAAAATGAGGATTTTTTGGTGCCAACTATTATTCATAGTTATAATACTTAAGCATCAAACAAAATACAACATTACGGATAGGTCAAATGTTAAGATTGTGTCATCAGCACCATTTCCCAAAAATATTTTGTGTATTCTAATTGTATAAATGTGCATTTCTTGTGCGAGTTTGTGCATTATTATGATTTAATTATGATGAATATGTATATGTACTAACATATAATAGTATTTAAATGCACATTTTACATGCATATTATGAACATCCTAGGTACCCTAAGGGTCAAAATTGGGCTATAAAATGAATGAACTTGAAAAATAATTTGACTTGTAGTATCCGACATCGTGGGAGTGGTAAAGGGAATTTCGGCTGGAAGAAAGTAAACCTCCTCAATAGGTAAAAGAAGGTCATTATAATGCCTTTTCATAAAGAACGAAGTGCAAGTGCAATTTCAGCTAAATGAAATATCCATCGAGATTTGGCTATATTTAAGTGAGGCAACCACCTGCAACGAGTAAAAGTATGCATGAATAATGTTTTCTTAAAAATACTAATAATTAATAGATTGTATCATAAAGAATTTTCATTTTATTCCACAATAAGAATATAAATCATGCACTTTTAAAACAAAATAATATAAAGACGAATCTCGTGGAATTCGCCCTGTTTTGACACCTCTCCTTTAAAGATTGTGAACTTCGAGTTTCTTTGAGTCAACCATGAGAATCCTTGTATAAAAACAACAGATATTTTAATTTTATGATGAAAGGTACGACAAAAAGCTTGTAGAGACTCCCATAATAGATTTCCATTGGCCCAATCTTGAAGTTGGGTAGCCACGGGCGCAAGACAGGAGTGTGCAAGTACCAGCGACTGAATTCCACTGGCCCGAACTTGAATTTGGGCAGCATCGGGCGCCGGACGGTGCTGTGCATGGAGCGGCGACAAATTTCTTGTGCCCATTTTGGGGATAACGTGTCGGAGAAATAAGTGAAGGGAAAATAGTATTATGTAGATCGATCTTCTTCCGTGAACCACAGTGATCCTTTTTTATTACAATATTATGTAGAGATTGATAATTTTGAATAAAATAAAATCCATTAAATTCATGAAACTAACTCAAGCCAATTGGGAATAAATGGTATGATAAGCTCATAGGGACTCCCGTAATAGATTTCGATCGGGCCAAACTTGACTGTGGGTAGCAACGAGCACCGGACGGCATTGTGCAGGTAGTGGCGACAAAATTCTAGTGGCACAAACTTGACTGAGGGTAGCAACAGGCACTGGACTATGGTTTGCACGTAGCGGCGACTCAATTCTTGTAGCCCAAAATTGAACACAGGTAGCAATAGGCACCGGAGAGCGTTGTGCATGTAGCGGCGATTGAATTCCGGTTGCAATATTGGTGATGACTTGTCAGAGAAATGAGTGAAGGATGAATCGATGATGTCTGACTGGTTTGTTAAGTAATAAAAGTCTCATTGATAAGTAACTTAATTTTATATGTAACCATTATTATATATTTTAATTTTAATTTGTTAAAACAACTAAAATAATTAGTAAATTTTATATTTGGTTGAATGTAACGACATAAGTATCTCAAAAATAAGCATATGTTGGTACCAACTATTTTAAATAGTTATAATACTTTAGCATCAAACTAAATACAATATTATAGAAAGGTTAAATGTTACTATCGTGTCATCAGCACCATATCCCCGAAATATTTTGTGTATTCTAATTGTAAAGATGTGCATTTCTTTTTGCGAGCTCGTGCGTTATTTTGATTTATTTGTGATTACTATGTATATATTGTAATTCATATATAATAATATTCAAATGCACATTTTACGTGCATATTATGAACATCCTTGGTACACTAATGGTAAAAATTGGGCTATAAATTTATTAAAATTGAAAAGAATTTGACTTTTAGTATCCGGCGTTTTGAGAATGGGAAAGGGAATTTTTCCTGGAAGAAGTGAACCTCCTCATTAAAGTAAAGAAGGTCAGCATAATACTACTTCAGCAAGTACGAACCGCTCGTGCAGTTTCAGCTGAACACTATATCCATCGAGATTTGGCTCCATTTATATGAGGCAACCACCTGCATTGAGTAATTGTATGCATATATAATCTTTGTGAAAAATACTAATTATTAATATATTATGTCATAAAGTATTTTCATTGTATACCACATATTAGCATATAAATCATACACATTAAAAACAAATTAATTTTTAGACGAACCTTGTGGAATCCATCTTGTTTGGTCACCTCCCTATAAACATGGTGAATATTAGGATTTAGGAGTTTAGGATTTTTGAATTGGATATGAAACCTGATCCCAAATTTTTTATATATAGGAGACTGAGTTTCTATATCGGAACAAAGTATGTCGTATTTGACATAGAAATTATGTAGTTCCAAATGCGCACCAGTTTCTCCAATAACCATTCCAAGTTCGAAACACATTTCCTGACTTTTTTAAAAAGGGCAATAAAGGAGGTTTTAAAATGGGTATTAATACCCATTTGTTTTCAAAGCGAGTTTCCTCGCATTTTTCCTCCAAAAACCCTCCAAACACTTTCTTCTTCAAAATTCTTCACAAATATCTCTTACATTCTCACCCTAACTACCTTAAATAAGTGAAAATATAACCCTGTAGACTATATTTTGGCATTGACTGGCCATTTCCGGCTCGAAACAACCTTACGTAGTAAATCAAGCTCAATGGAGTACAAATGAAACTCAATATATAAACTGAAAATTCTTCATTAATGAAATATTTGAATTACAACATAAACTTGTAATACATAAAACTAATCAGATGAAATAAAAATCCACAATGACTCGTATCCGTATATGGAACGACCAAGAAGACTAGAATCTAAAACCTTTATCGTACCATCATCAATCTAATAAGTAGACGCATACCTATCTTCACCACCCCAGAAAAATTCAAACAATACTTCACCAGTATAGTAGATGGAATTTGGCTTCAATGTACCCTCCGGAGCTGAAGACGAATCCACCTTAAAAGCCGCATTATTACCTAAAAACAATGCTTCTCTTCGCAGCCCATGGATCACCATAAACTCCTTATTCTCAATGTCTAATTCAAATATATCAATCTCTGTAACAATAAAATATTGGCGGGCTCTAACCAAAACAAGCCTTGGATCAAATGATTCTTTCAAATAACATTCAGCATGGTAAAATTCGTAAAAATACCCAGGAATATCAGCAACCAATACATGAACCACATTAAACTCTTCCCCTAAAGGATCACAATACCAGACACTCGTAACACCACCTTTATTTTTAGAAATAATGTAAAATCTACCACTGTAGTAATTAAGATCAATAAATTTCACACCAGCGCTAATTCTAGTCCATTTATGATCAACTGATCTATAAATTCCTAAACTTCCATCAAGAAAACAACCATAAGATGAAATGTTGAAGCAGAACCTGGATTAACTAATAATGTACCCTTCATAGTGTAGTTACATGTATCGAAATAATTATCATAACAATGAGGAAGCTGTATTCTTGTATTTGAGTAACGGATTAACAAAAAACCTTCACCTGGCTCTAATCCAAGTAACCACCCGAAACGTTCCTCAATGCACTTTCTACCTTCAAATTCAAGTAGATAGAGCCTCATCAATTTTTTTTATCTTCGTCATGCAAAAGAAGTAACTTTCAGCACTATCAGGGACCATTGGACCCATCAGCATAGGGAGCGAATGCCCATTGAATGCATTCCTTCTGACAGAATTACGCAAAAAATGGCATACTCCTCTCATTAGAAGAAAATTGGAGAAGAGAAGAAGGTGCAACGAAAATAAATGAAACTCATACATTGTTAACTACTTGCGTATTTGTTAAACAAGAGGGAATTCCATCTCATACATTAGCTTATTGGAATTTGAAGACGTTTCGATAGTGGAATTCAATCTTTCCTTTGAATATGACTTCGAGAATATGTTCAGAACTCAGAACCCAGTGTGACTAATTTATGCTTTAGAAACGAATGTCAACTATTACGTTCTCATAACATAAGTTACAATCTCTTTTGTATTTTTGGGAAACAAATTGATCATCTTTGTCTCTCTTTGTCTTTATCTTTTTTCAGAAATATAAGTTACGAGCACGGAAGACGTTCTGAGGAAAATAATCCGGTGTATACCTAGCCCATAATCTGGAGGCCGCTGGCCTTTAGGCCCACCCTAATAGTCAACCGTAAAGTCCAATGATCACATTACCGACGAACCAAGAAATTTTGAGCCTTGTCTGAGAATAGGCCACAAACTGATAAAGGTGAAACAATGTTTAGAGGTTAAACCACGAACCGAGATTGTAGGAACCATGATGCAACCCACTATCTCAGACGCTAACAATACGGAACCACGATTGCAGACATCTATAAATAGAGGGAGATTAGCACTGAAGAAGGTAAGTGAAACAAAACTAATTCTAATTCTCTAAGGAAAAGACTGACTTGATCGTGAGAGCATTTTCCCCGAAGTCACTTTCGGGATCTGTTTTGCAGGAGGAGGTACTTAATGGTGAAAAATAAAGGCTTTATTTGGTTTGAATACCACATTATTTGGCGCCGTCTGTGGGGAGAAAAAAAATCAAAATCCTTCAAGTTAATTATGGTGTTCACCAGAAGTGAGAGAATCCATAACCATCAGACACAAGAACAAAAGCATGAACCCCAGTCAGAACCAAGCATATGTCCCTAGCAGAGGAAAAGAAGAAAATAGGTAAAATACAAAAGATGAGGAGGAGGAAGCGGAATCTTCTAATACAAACTAAAAAAATGAGAGGAGAGCATTCGTAGTGTTCCTAGATGTAAACAAAGAAAGCCTATACAATCAGATTTTGGCTACGCTCAAGCCAAAATCCCCAAGGGTAAATAAAAGACTAAATCAAGGGGTATGAGATTCTTATGTACGAAGATGAGTTGAATGAGATAGTTGTAGATAACCATACGGATAAATGACCATTGGCACCACATCTTCAGGATTTTAAGATGCCAAATGATTTCAAGCTTCCTTTGCATGGGAAAATATATGATGGAATCATAGATCCAAAATAATTCCTGCATTCATATCGCAACAGCATGACATTTGGTGATGAAGAAAATTAATTCGTACGCAAATCCTTCCTGATTTTCTTATTAAGAACAGCGATCAAGTGATACGAAGACTTTCCAAAAGGAAGTATTAAGTTATGGGCATAGTTGTCAGATTTTTTTAAGCCACTTCTATCAGAAGCAGAAGTTCACCAAAACAATAACAGACATAAACAACATAGCACAGCGTATTGATGAGAGCCTCACAGAATACCATAATTAGTTTGTACCGAAAGTTTGCAGGCTCGAGACTTGTCGTTCCAATCCTCTTTGGGCGCATTTACAGAGGGCATGCAGTTAGGAGTGTTCTACAAGGAGCTTGTGAAAAAATGCTCGAAAACCCAAGAGAGTTGCAAAAAATTATCGAGCAACATGTGAGTAAAGAGGAAGCAAATAACCGCAAGATAGAGCGGGAGCGAGATGAGAAAATAATGATGGAAGATTCACAGAAGGGGTTTAGAAAGAAAGAGAAAGGAAATATCCCTTTCAATGGAAGAGAATCGGGGATGCAGGGTGCATCATCCCAAGAGACACCCATAACAAAGTTGAGTAGGGAAATATGGCAAGCGAACAGGGAATTATTCAGTGAACCAATACCAATGATAGCACCCCCTGATAAAATATCCAGAGAATACTACGGTGCCTTCCACAAAAACCATGGCCATGATATCGAGTATTGTAGAGATCAAAGGAGGCAGATAGAGAAAAACCTGAGAAATGACTATTTGAACAAATATAAGAAAAAATATGGGGGAAGCTAGTAGAATGAAGCCAACAAGGCAGATAGCTCCATGGAAAAAAACCAGGGCATAGCGAACACATATAGCGAAAATCAGAAGATGATAGCAGCGACCGATTATAATGAAGACACAGTTACTGAGGCTCCAGAAAGAGTGATCATGCCTATATATGGGTCAACTGAGTTGCTATCCAATAATTCTTGGAAAGACAAGGCTAGATATTCGCCACCACAAAAGCATGCTGATAAAAGACTTTGTCCAGACGAAACAATCACATTTAGCGAAGAGGATGCAGTTCCCAACGTTTCGTCTAATAATTAAACAATGGTCATCATCGCTAAAATTGGAAATACAATAACTAATAGAGTGTTTAAGGATGATGGAAGTGCAGTCAAAATCTTGTTTGTTGAGTGCTTTGATAAGCTATGATTTAAGTGGACAGATCTAAAAATGTCCACATCTTCACTTGTAGGATTTACAGGTTAAGCAAAGACACCCTTAGACAATATACAACTACCTGTTATCATTGGTGAGAGTGATAGAAATCGTACCATCATTTGCAATTTTGTAATGATGGACGCGCCAAGTCCATTCAAAGGCAATATGGTGTACATACCACTTAGTAATAAAGTTCCCGACTCCATCTAGAATTGCAACAATAAGAGGAAACAAAAAATAGCGTGGCAGTTCATGGCCATAGAGATGAAAGCAGGGGAAAGTTTGGAGCAAACGAAGATGGTTAGCACTGTCTCTAATAACAGCTTACTCAGGCAATATGAGTCAGTAGTGGGTCTGGGAGAAAACACTGAAGTTGTCAATCTGGATGATGAAGACACTTCTAAGTCAATCAAAATAGGGAAGCATCTTCCAAATCTGGAGAAACAAAAGGTCATAAGAATCCTGCAAAGTCATAAGGATACATTTGCGTAGATAGTGCAGAACATGGGAGGAGTTAACCCATAAATTACTACCCATTCCTTGAACATTAGCAATTCAATTAAACTAGTTAAGAAGAAGCAATGAAGCTTCACTAGTGACAGGCATAAAGTAATTGAAGAAAAATTTACGGCTTTGCTTCAAGCTGGTATGGTGAAGGAGGTAACATATCTGAAATGGTTGGCAAACCCGAGGATGGTATAAAAGGCGGACGCATTATGGAGAATGTGTATAGACTTCACTGATCTAAAAAAGGCATTCCAAAAGTATTGTTATCCTTTGCCTAAGATTGATCAGCTAGTCGAAGTAATTTCAGGGTACAAAGCCCTAGCCTTTTTGGATGCATATAAAGGATACCACCAAATATTGATAAATCCTGAATACGCGAAAAAGACAGCATTCATAACAAGCTTCGGGATATTTTGTTGTGTGAAAATTCCATTTGGTATAAAAGAATGTAGGAGCAACATATTAGAGAGTGATCGACAGTGCATTTCACATTAAAATTGGGCAAAATTTGGAAGCATATGTTGATGATATGGTCATTAAGAGTAGAAGGATAGGAAGCTTCATGGATGATTTGAAAGACACATTAGATACACTGATTCAGATCTACATGAAACTCAATCCTAATGAATTAATTTGAGTAGGCGTAGGGAAATTCTTACGATATAGGGTATCTTCCAGGGGAATCGAGGCCAATCCAGAGAAAATACAAGCTATAGTTGACCTTATCGACCACAAACAGTTAAGGAAGTACAAATAATATTGGGATTATTGGCAGAACTCAGTAGATTTGTTTCAAAGGCAGTTGAGAAACACTTTCAACTCTTCGAAGTCTTGAAGAAGGATCAACTCCAGGCGATGCCTACATTGAATTCACCAATCTAGGGAGAAACCTTATGTCTGTACTTGGCAGTTTCAAAGAACGCAGTTAGCTCGATTCTAGTAAGGCAAGATGGCCAAAAACATATACCGGTATACTACATTAGTAGAATATTACAAAGTGAAGAGAGAGTGTACATGTCAGTCGAGAGGTTAATTCTAGCTTTAGTGTACTCAATAAAAAGGTTTTGAACCTATTTCTACAGTCATGTTATAGTTGTCTATACCGATCACCTAGTCAAAGACAGCTTTAGCAATCCTGAAACATCCAGTAGAATGACCAAGTGGGCTCTTGAGTTGGGGAAATATGAAATCCAGTCCCAACCATGAACTGAAATCAAGGCACATGCCTTAGCAGACTTCATCGCAGAGATGACGAGCAAAGATGCACAAGATGCAAAGGCCCAGCAGAATCTTGGAATTAGCAAATAGAAGTCCAAGTGGGTGGATGTCATATGGAAACTATTTGTGGATGAAACATCCAACAAAGAAGGTTGCATTGCAGAACCACTATTAGTCAGCCTAGATGGAGGGGAGCACAGATATTCACTTCGTTTCAACTTTCCGCTCATCAACAATGAGGAAGAATTTGAGGAATTAATATGTGTCTTAGACCTTACAATAAGGATGAAGGTCAAGAGATTTTGGAGCTTTAGCGATTCACAGATAGTAATCCAGCGGCTCAGAGGAGACTACAAAGTGCGAAAAGAACAACTTACAAAATATTTGACATTTCGTCAGCTTGTCGCTTGACCCAGATATTTTGATATCCAACATGTGCCAAGAAATAAAAATACAAAGGCAGATGCATTGAGTAAGCTAGCAATAGATGGGTTTAATTCATTGGTCGAACACAAATATGTAAAAGTGGAAGTTATTTTAGTCCGAAGTACAGAAATAACAACCTTGTCAATAGTTTAAACGAAAGAAGCAAAATAGATGACACCGCTGATAGACTACTTCGCAAGGGAAAAGTTTCCAACATACGAGGTACAATCCATAAAGTTGGAACTACAATCTCACAATTATATTTATGAATGATAAGTCCTATACAAAAAGGTTTCCTTTCTCCGTGGATAAAGTGTGTGAGACCATTATTAGCAAAAGAGATCTTGAACGAAGTACACGAAGGGCTATGCAGAACACATCAGGGATCTCAAACAATTGCAAAGAAGATAATTTGGGCAGGATACTCTTGTCCAACTATGTTCAACGATGAATATAACTTCGTGCTTAAGTGCAGAAGTTGCCAGATCAATGTCCCAATATCGTATAAACCGCAGGTTAGCTAAACAAGAGTGTTGGTGGTATGGCCGTTTGATAAATAGGACCTTTCTAAAGTGTGCTGGCAGTGTAAGATTCTTGATTGTGGCAATTGACTACTTCACAAAATGGTTAGAAGTGAAGCCGCTGGGAAGGGTAACAACGGAGGTAACAAGAAAGTTCGTCTGGCAGAACATAGTTTGTTGCTTCAGGGTGCCACAAACTGTTATCACAGATAATGGCACGCAATTCACCAGAAGAGTCTTTACTGAATCGTGCTTGAAGTTAGGGATTACACATAAGTTCACCTCCATAGGTCACCCTCAAGCCAATGGACAAGTAGAAGTCACCAACAAGGCTATAGTTTAAGGTATACAAAAAAGATTGGAAGGTAAGTGAGCTGGTTGGGTGGATCAAATACCCTATACCCTATGGTCATATAGAACAACTGTTCGACAACCAACAGGATAAATGCCATAAA
Source organism: Rubia tinctorum (assembly GCA_032355605.1). Lineage (NCBI taxonomy): Eukaryota > Viridiplantae > Streptophyta > Magnoliopsida > Gentianales > Rubiaceae > Rubia > Rubia tinctorum. The sequence continues at coordinate 819 of JAULKM010151787.1, read as the reverse complement.
GTTTAGTCCATGGTCTTGAGGCAGTGATACTGGTAGAAATCGGGAACCCGAGCATTCGAGTACATGTATACAAGGAGGATGATAATCCCAAAATGATGAGACTGGACCTAGATGAACTTGAAGAAAAGAGGCAGTGAGTAGTGATCACAGAGGTGAATTATAAGGAGAAGATGGATGGAGCACACAATTAAAAGGTCAAGGAGACGCAATTCCAAATTTGTGACTTTGGGCTGCGAGAAAATGAAGCGAGCCTAGCAGAAGAAAATAGAAAGCTAAGCCCAAAATGGGAAGACCCGTACAAGATAGCAAAAGTGCATCGTTCCAAATGCTTTGAGCTAGAGAGATTGGATGGTAGTAGCGTCCCCAACAGTTGCCATGTGATCAACCTTAGAAATTTTTATGTGTAATATCTAAAGAGGAAGGTAGAAAAAACCCAAATGTATAGAATCCATGAGATGATCATTCATGATGTTCGCATCCTTGTTTTCTTTTGAAAGCGATATTATCGCAGCCGTACATATTAAATATAAAAGTGCATCTTTAGGGGCAACAAACTTGATATGAATCTCCTTGTGAAGACTCTAGGTTGCGGAAAATTGGATCTTTACTTATTTGAGGATCTCGCCCAACTCAAATAAATGCACGAATCACAGCATCTAGCTCGCATGGTACACTCAACTCGACTTATAAGCGTCTAACCGGCAGGGTACACTTACAAGGTTTCTCTACAAACGTCTAGCCCGCAGAGTACGTCTATAAAGGGATATTGAAACTTAAATAGCCCGCAGGTTTAAGCAACAATGAAGATAATGAGAATGT
>JAULKM010151776.1:0-17204 GCA_032355605.1 Rubia tinctorum | reverse complement strand
CGAGGCCTACCCCGGCCTCATCGACCAACGCTACGACAGCCTCGAAAACATCTTGACGAACCGATCTTACTTCCCCAAAGCCCCGTTCAAGTGGAAGGTTGATTTCGCCCAGAACCCCATCCCTCCTCAAGGTCTGCAAATGATTTTCGACTTGCTTTTCGAAGTTCCTCCGCAGTCAACCCAACTGGGGTGGACGGTGTTCGGAGGAGGAGTGATGGATGAGATCTCCCCCTGCAAAATCCCGTTCCCACACAGAGGCAAGCTTATGATCATGCGTGAGATTGTGTTCTGGAACATGGACGACACTCCTGAAGTCGCGGAATCACGGATAAGGTGGGTCAGACGTCTTCACGACATAACCGGACTTTATGTTCCGAACCACCCCAGAGCCCAGTACGCTGATTATCGAGACTTCGACCTCGGAGTCAACCAACTTCACGGTGAAACAAGCGTCTGGCAAGCCAGCAAATACGGCGTGCCCTATTTCGGCATTAATTTCAAGAGGTTGCTGAGGGTGAAATCGTTGGTGGATCCGGAGGATTACCTAAAGAGTGAACAGAGTTTACCACCCCAACCACTCCACTTTCCGTATCCCTCCAACCAAGACAATTCAATTTCCGGAGTTGCTGCAGAATAGTCTGGTTTTCTTAGCACCAAAAATGATATAATAACTGCAACTTGTGCAGTTTTTTTTATGTTACATCATATAATAAGAGAAGAAATAAGGTGCTCGGGTGTTTTCCAGTATGGTGCGTAGTGGCTAGTTGGTGGTGGTTGTTTGTTTTCCCTTTTCAAACTATCTTTTCCCATAAACCAACCCACTTTCGTCATTTTTAATTATTTCTCTTACCTTCCATGCCAGCAATTTATTATATACTCAAATCTCATTATTTTCACATTTTAATAACAATCCAACATAATTCAATCCAACACAAATTTTCAAATTATTTTATGAATATATTATAATAATAATAGTCAGTAATTTTTTTTATTAATAATGAATTATTGCAAAAATAATTTATAATAAATATAAAAAATAAAATTCGTTATAGACAAACAACATTGCAATAGATATTTTGAAGCGAATGGACAAAATAAATAAGTTGTAGTTAAAAATATTTAGAAAAAAATAAACTTATCAAATTACAATAAAGTTCATACACTGAAAACTATAATTTAATTCTCATGGCCAAACTTCTGCCATATATGTTTGATCAAGTCGTTTTTTAAAACTACGTGAGTTTTTCTATTACGAAGTGTGATCTAGTAACCATATATGAACATAGGACTGTTGACACTGTAGTAAATTGGAAATTCTCATCATTTTCATCTGCAACTCTGTTTCTTCCATTATTTCGGAGATTTGTAGGTCGGTCATCAAGGAATTTGGTTGGATCATAATAATGTAGATGAGCGTCTCTTTCACTCTCAACTATCATATTATGCATTATGATACAAGCCATCATGATTCCATCCATCAAATTTTGATCCATAACATGACATGGACGCCGAAGAAATGCAAAATGAGCTTGCAAAACACCAAATGCTCGCTCAACATATTTTCTGGAAGCTTCTTGATGTTGAGCAAACAACTTGTGCTTTTGAATTAGCGGAGTAGTAATTGGTTTTACAAATGCAGCCATGCGAGATATATGTCATCAGTGAGATAATAACCAATTTGATAGTTACTATTATTTACCTCGTAACTTAATTCTGGTATTCGGCCTTCCAATATATTGTTAAAAATGGGAGAACGATGGAGTACATTAATATCATTGCACGAAACATGAATTCCAAAAAATGCATGCCATATCCATAAGTCATACGATGCAACAACTTCCAATATAACTCTTGGCGTTCCACTTCTTCCCGAATATTGCCTAACCCATGCAGTAGGACAATTTTTTCCAAGTCCAGTGCATGTAATCAATACTTCCGATCATACCTGGAAATCTACTTTCATTTCCGTCATAGAGTAATCTTCTCAAATCTTGTTCGGTTGGTGGTCTGAGGTACTCGACACCTAAGTTGAAGATGACCCCCATCTACAAAGTGCATGAGAGATTTTCATCTTACAACTTCACTAATTCGCAAATACTCATCAACTGCATTAGCTGAAGTCCCGTAAGCTAAAACTGTCATAGTTGTGTTACATTTTTTTAATGTCGAAATTGATAGACGACTTGTTGCACATGGTCTTTTTTTGAAATATTTTCAGTAGCAGTAACGACATCTACAATACAAAGAAATACATGTTTTTGCTTACGAATTTTTTGTCGAAAAATATCAGGAAAATACACTGGATTGTTAGCAAAATAATCCTTCATCAAACATTTCTCACCAATCTCGCGCTCCCTCTCGCAGTTCCTTCTTTGAGACCTAAGATTAAAAATTTTGGTTGTAAGAATAAATGAAAGTTACTTACAATTGTATTCTCAATCATGCGATCAACTCGTTGATTTTGTTCAACAAATCTTTCTTCCCATTCATCAATTCTTTGAAATGAGAAGAATCAAGGGAATAGGGAAAAAAAGTTAGATGTATTTTCATTTGATGACATTGTGAAGTAAGATGGATGCAATATTTGGTCTGTAGAAATCATGCTTATATATGAATGGGAGAAGAAATGCATGTGAATTTTCATGATGCAAGTTTGTTTTTTAATTTTTTAAACGAAAAGTACTTTAAAAGTTTTCAACCCCTACAATATCCACTTTTTATCATTTGTCCAACACTTTAAAATTTCATCAATTCATCTAGTTCTAAATGCAAGCTCACGGGATTTTAATCATAGGTTTCAACGTCTTTGTTTCACATTAGTTTTCACAAGACTTACCTATTCATCCATTCAATGTAAAATCATTCAAAATTAATTGGAAAAATATTGTTAAATTCAATAACATAATAACACACATATATATACATTAACATTATACAAAAATAATTTGAATTACATCAGTTAAAATAATAAATTAAAGTGACTTGAATATACATTACAGTCACTTTTTGAATACAAGTGACATCAAAATACACTGTGTTTCTTCTAGTTCTGGGGTCAAATGCTCTTTGGCTATTCAATAATTGTGCATTTATCTTGTTACGCTCTAGATCAGTCTTAGTTTTCCCCAAATCCCTCATTATTTTATCTTCTTTATTTCTTGTGATTCTTAATTGACGAATTTCTTCAGTAAATTCATCAGGAATAGAAGATTACTGTGATGCCTTAGGTTTACCTTTTCTTTTCACCGCATCTTTACCAGTAAGACGAGGAATTTTAGAAGCATTACTAGTAGGAGTTATTGCCGGTTCCGAAAACTCCACATCTTCGCTAGTTTTTTTTTGTTTTTTAAGCTCCCGCGACTTTCTTCATTACTCCCTTCATCTTCAGAATGCAAAAGAGTTAAATTACGTTCTAGTCGTATTTTCCACTTTTGATGCTTGCACATAGCTGCATTAAACATGTGTAAGTCGGTAAACTTACTCCCCCCCCCCTTGATCGTAAATGATCAGAGCTTCCGTCTCAATATCTTTTGCGCTCATTCCACTCCTTTTAAAACGATAGACTTCTTGATACACAACAATCCATTTTTGGGAATTTTCATTAAGTTGTTTAAAATGACCTTTCATTTTATCCATATTCCTTGAATTGATTTCTTCTGGATTTTCCATTCTGTTTTGTTCAAACACCATCGCTATTCGTACCCATAATGCAGTTCGCTTTTGATTGTTACCATGCTCCTTATCTTCGCTAACAAAACAGTAAGACGACATTAGTGCTATATCCTATTTTAGGGTCCAAGGAATAATCTTTGATTTTTCAATTCTTTTACGAGCATGACCATACACACAACCACTTTCCGAAAAAATTGGAGATATAAATGCATTAGCATAAATGGGAATTTGAGTGGAATATTGAGGAAAATGAGAGTTTGAGAAATCATCGAAACCAGAATGGGAATTATTTTCAAAATTTAAATTTCATTCAGAATTGAGGAAAACGTTATGATTTTGATCCATGTGAAGGAATGACATATTTAAATAATTGATTAAAATAATAAGCAAATGTATTAGTAGTAGCAAAATGTGAAGAACATTTGTAAATTGAGAGAGGAGAGAATTTGACTTTGTGCATTAAAATATCACAAAATTGTACTCTATTTATAGATATTTTTTTCACGAACATCATAATATTATCAGGAAAAAATTATTTTAAGAAGTTCCATTATTAACAATAAAAGAGTTCATACAAGAAATTTATAAATAGTTAGATGATAAAAGAAAATAAGGGGAACCAATAGATATTGGACACTTGACATTTTTATTCCCACAACCCAACACCACTCCTTAAAATGTGCGGAAGTGTATGCTGATACCGTTAAATGTGGGTTGTGGTATGTTTACTTTCTTTTCTAAAAATTAAATGGGTCATGTCAACAACCCCAATACTAGGGCTGTGGATAAACTCAGTCTAAGTTGCAAATTCGCAAAGTATTACTAGTATTCTCCGTCCCACTAAAACTCACTTATTTACCTTTGTCAAAATTTAAAAACTTTGACCCTAAATTTCAGTTTATATATATAATAAAAATATCATGTGTGATATTGTTATATTCGTCTTAATATCTACACTACTAGACAACCCCCCAACAATTTTCCAAAATAGTGCATAAGTGGGCGGTGCAAGGTAATTTTTACATAGTAGTTATTAAGTAATAGGTTCTACACATTGCAACAATTTTTTAGCAGTGGTATATTTAACCGCTGATTTGCGGTTCATCTATTTTTTACCTTTAGAGCATCTATTTTTTGCTTTGCCAAAAGAGGTTCCTAAGTGGGCGGTGCAATGTAAATATAACCTAACAACTATTATAGTAACAACTTCTACACATGATGGAAGCTATTTTTAAAAAATAACTGCTACACATTGTAGCTGTTAAAAAAATTGCTTCTACTTATTGCAGTTGTTTAAAAAAATCTTCTACATACTGCAGCTATTTTTTTGACTAGCCATCCCATGGAAGATAGGAAAGTATTGAATCATGCCGCTCTTTAGCTTACAAGTTACATTCGGTGGCAAATGTGGAAAGACAATGGATAGGGGTTGATTATCCATGTTCGGAGCCATCAACTCCCTAAGCGTCTCGTTGTCTTCCGTCATCACAACAGTATCCTCAATAATAATAGAAGATCCTTGTGAAACCTCTACCCTAGCTCTCCTCCTTCTTCAACTACCTGCATTTTCCAGTAGGTAGTGTAAAGTTTCTAAGTTCGTGATACGGGCCATAAACCAGAAAGTAAACAATGTCAAACCAAAGACAAACACTAGCAAACAGACTAGGAGTAACTGGAATAAATATCATAAAGGCTCAACACCAAAAACCAACTAAAACTAACTAGCAAAAACTACTCTACAAACTAGCAATGCAAGTTAATAATTAAATCTTTAAACTAGCATCCCCGACAGCGACGCAAAAATTTGATCCGCACTCCGCGAGGTCGCTAGTAAATCAACAACCTTTTTACAGGAGAGATAGAACTAACTCGCGGAGATATTCACAAAGATAAGATATTTATATTTTTGCTCTTGTACTCACTACTAAACTACCAAAGAGTATATAATGGTAAGTCCGAGGTCATCCACAGAGATTCTAGGAATTTAAAGGTTATCTACGCAAAGCCATAATCGGTTCGTCAATTTGATCATGTGTTAGGAATAGTCAATGTCGCAAACATGGTTTGGGGGGGTATCTATCAACTATAAGCATGTAAGAACAAGAGAGTAAACTATATAAAGTTAGCACTTAGGAATATTTGCGTTACATGACCAATAGTATATTTTGATCCTAGATTGAATCAAATAAAATATGTGTAATCTATCCTAATACTTATGTCACATAGTGTGATCGATAGTCAAAACTTCCCCCTTTCCATATAGGTGCTCTTGTTTTCTTCTATTGACACCGTTTCCGTAATTAAGGAAGTGCAACTACAACCCCCCTTGTTGTGCAGATCTACTCTTTCTCATAAAGAATTACGTCTCGAGCACTTCACTATGAATACTTCTCCCTAGATCTACAGAGGCAAATGGATTGACACCTTATGGAAACTCTAGGGTTGCGACAATAAGGGTCGATTTATGCCAACCCAAGTTGCTACTAACTATTTTATCCTCGCTTATCTGGCTCCAGTCAAATTCAAACTAGCGTACGATCATCGGAGCGGTGCTCAGGACCCACATGCATAATCTACACAGTCGCAGACTCTCGCTCCCCCAATTACCCTAGCCACACTCCAAAAGGGACAACAATAGTGCGCCATACATAAGAATCGACTAAGATGTATGCCAATATAGTATATAATCATGCATTTAACAGGAATGTGAGACACAAGTCAAACATGATATTCATAAGCATTAAAGGATAGGAAGATCTTAGAATTTCACAAAATAACTACCAAGTCATCAATACAAATTTAAATCCCCAAGGGAAAGCACTAATCCCTAAGCATTGAATCCAATTGATCCATTGGATTCAATGCCCTTGGGCAAAACTAGAATAATTAAACTTAGAGAGAAGGGTTAGCCCATTTCTCTCTCTACCTACTCTTAGAAAAACTAGGAGAATGAACGATAACTGATGCCAAACTTAAATCCTAGTAGACATAGGTCCCTGTATATAGAAGATAGGAATTGGGCCTTAAAAAATGCCCAAAAGGCTAACTAAACCCTAGCTGGCTGCCAGGCACGGGCCATGCAATAGGGCATGGGACGTTGGATGGGAATGAGTCCTCCGGTCTTCTGAGCATTTGAATGGAACAGTCTATGTGATTTCTTGCAGGCCTTCAGCTGCCAATACCTTCTGAGCATTAGAACAACATAAGTCGTGTGATTCCCGTGGGACACCGACTGGAAGCTTGAATTCACCTTCTAAGCAGCACATGTCATGCAAAACATTACTGGCTTCCGGCTGGGAGTCAATTTCTTTGCAACTGATGGCATGGTCGTGGAAACCTTCACGTCTCGTGGACTGGTCTTAGGATCTTCACATCAAGGGGGGCACATGTCGCGCAATATGGCATGACCAATGCTACATACTTAGCCGCACAAAGCCTTTAACGGAACAGGCCAGGCAGTTCCCTGTGGCCCGTTCCATGACCCTTTGGCACCATCCTGTTTCACTAGCACAACCCTCTCAGTACAACACGACTGTGCCAGACATCCCTTTGTTCAATCTTTGGCTCCTTTTCTCCTCTTGGTGTGATTCCATCCACTACCACATTTTGACTCGTGGTCTTCTGTCTATTACCATTCTTGTGAATGACCTTCTACTATCTACTCTGAAGTGCTTATGAGAAATCTAAAAAATAAGTTCTCAAAATAAGATCTAGATGCTCGTAAGGACATAGTGCATTAGTTTGAATAAGTCTACAAAAATAATGATTTAGATAAGAAAACCAACAATGGCTATCCAAACCCCCTGTAATGTAAACTCAACTAAACCTAGCAATCAACCAACCAAAACATACTAATAACTGTGCTATTATTACCAACCACAACATGATTTTAGGTGCAGATCAGCGAACTATGTCAAATTTCATAAAGATCCGTCTACAGAACACGAGGCAGACCTCACCCTAAGAAGAAAGGAGATCAATACTCATGATCATCTTAACATGTCCATCACCGAGAGATCAATGTGAACCACAATCACACGGTCCATCAGCTATAAATGGAGACCAAAGATAATGAAAAAGGTAATAGTATTTTTCTGGTAAAGATAATGAACTGGAACTAAGATTGATTTGGACATTGGAGCTCAGTCCCGGGAACTCCTTGGAACCTTGTTTGTAGATGCATGGGACGATCGAGGCAACTCGTACTGACCCCAGAGATTATGGTGGCCCAGAAGGAATACCCACATCAGTGTCACCGACTATGGGTATAATTTTTTCTTTATAGGCCTTCATAATACCTGGAAAAGGTTGGGATCCCATAGTCAAGAAAATCATTACTTGACGCAATCACAAAAGCTACTAGTAGTAATGAAACGAATTACAACGAAGAAATATGTACATGCACCAGAGGAGAAAAGACGATCATGAAAACAAAAGGTACTTCCCTTGCACAAATATACATCGAAAGATACGCCCCACCATATCACACTCTATGCATATTGTAGCATTGAATAAAAAATCAGTAGTATGTCCATTATTCCCCTATGTATTAGATTTCAAGGACATAGCTGCATAAAATTTAGTTATGGAAACTAGGTCTATCATAAATTACTAAAAATACAACAAACATCGACCAGAGTAGAATAATAAAAACTAAAACAAAGGCTCGGCTCAAAGAAGCCAAAAAGGGTAATATTTAGTCTTGGGATGAGAAGACCCCAGACATACATGAAAATCATAGAGTACAGTAATAGAACACTTTTCCTAATCTATCAAATTATATCGAGGAGTATTACATCGCTTTAAATAATAAACCTACTGCATTGATAAGCTAACTAGGTTTCAGGTTGTGAGCTAGGCTGCTTATGATGGCAGTGCAGCGATGCAATGTCGCTGGAGCCTCATCGTACAGCTCCAAGCGGAACACTTAGACATAGTACATCTCTCTCATGCAACCTCATTTCGTACTCCATGGTGCACCCCTGATGTGGGAGCACCAACTTGAAAGTAGGCAAGTATGCATGGAAAAGAATAATTGCCATCAAACAATTATTGTTCTCCTAGCATACTTTATTCCATCCGTGTACAGTTGAACAAACTCTTGAAGCCAGACCAATCATGAAAGTTTGTCAACTGTCCCCTTGAGCTAAGCCACTGGGAGTCTAGGTTTCTCCTTGCGTCGGTTCCTTTCAGCCCTTGAAAATGGTTGAATTTGTTGTGTGAAGAGTGCGTTATGACCTGTGGCCACCAGCCTGGTGGGGGCGGCTCCTCCGTTGTTGGTAAATAGGAAACCCGACTCTACAAACCCCAGGAAAGACTGCACAACAGTAGTAGAGGCGTTAAGACCGTGGCTTTTTGTAAGCCATCACGCCCGAACCGCAAAAAAGGGATTGCCGTATGAGATGGAGATTCGTCATCATCTTTCATCCCACGTTTGCTGATCCTTATCGCCAATCCTAGAAAAAAATAAGATAGTAGAAAATATCAATAAGCATTAGGTAAATCACAATGCATAATTTTTTTAAAATTACAATGAAGTTCACTTACAGCTCGCATGAGCAATTCTAGAATATCCTACAAGAGACGTAACCCGAGCCTGCATTTTTGGAAACATAGATAACTCCCCAAAAAAATCCCCAATGAAGGATTATCATGAAGCCAGTAAGGTTTTAGGCACATGCCATATGTACCCCCATAATCCCACACTATATTCTCCATAAGAAGCTCACAACTTACACACAGTCACAATAACTTCAATGACAACAAAAAACTAGCTACACAAATAATACAACAGCCTCACTAGTATCTAATAGTAGATTAATCACAAACAAACTACAATTGAAGTTACCCCTCCCCTCAATATATGCATAGTTTGCATATGATCAGGTCACTTCAATCATAGAAGCGATCCCCACCAGGCTCGCCCTTAAAAAATAAGAAACACAAGAGCACAACTACCACAATGCGCATCATTAAATCTATGATCAAGAAGGAGATAAGGAAATGGAAGAGAAGCACATACACAGGGGGTAAGCCTCCAAACATACTACAATTACTAAATTCTCTCGAGTTTGACTTGAGCGCCGTAGTTTCTCCTAGGGAGTTTCTTGCAAGTACCCGATGAGAGGCATGTGCTAGCTAGACTTGAGGTTTATCCCTATCTTGAAGGAATCCACACAACAGTGGTGTAGTCTTGGGGGATCAAATTTTTTTCTATATTGTGATAGACCCCAAGGATAGTCAAAAACCACTCTAGGGAACTAGAGACAATGTCACACAATTACAAGGAGGAGATGATCCCGAATATGATGAACTCCTATGACAACGAGGAACCCTAGCACCCAGAAACTAACAGAACAAGGATACTAGCCAAATGAAACTGGACAGAGTAAACCAGCAACCATTGAGAAAAAGCACTACAAGAAACAACACCTATTACCTCGGTTCTACAAGGGTTTTTACCTCGGTTTTAAGCCCTCTAAAAATTGAGGCATGTGTGGGTGTAGTAAAAAATTCAGCTTTTTACCTAGGTTTTTCTTGAAAAGAACTGAGATAAATATTCCTCAGCTAACGATAGAGCAAGGTCAGTCCCTATTCTGAGCCTGCCGACTACCCCGTCTTTGTGCGATGCCATGGTAATCGATGTTGACTAGAAAATCAGCGATATCGCATAATGTTGTTATGGACATCGCTGATTATGGGTTTTAACTGCGGTTTAGAATTACGGTAAACTATAATTTTTACATCAGTTTTTTAGCAAAAAATTGGGATAATTAAGAATGTGACAAACCTAGGATCAATCAGGCTAAGTTCATAACCACACACCATGGCAACGCGAATCCGCTTCTTTCCATCATTAACAAGTCCTTCCCAGAGCTCGGGTGGACCAGAGGCGATATCCAGGCGAGGACATGGATCGAGGCCTACCCCTTCCTTATTGACCAACGGTACAAAAGCCTCGAAAACATCTTGATGAACCGATCTTACTTCCCCAAAGCCCCATTCAAGTGGAAGGTTGATTTCACCCAGAACCCCATCCCACCTCAAGGTCTGCAAAAGATTTTTGATGCGCTTTTCAAAGTTCCTCCATAGTCGACCAAACTGGGATGGACGGTGTTCGGAGGAGGAGTGATGGATAAAATCATCGAGTCCAAAATCCCATTCCCACACAGAAGCAAGCTTATAATAATGCAAGGGCTTGTGTTTGGGAACATGGACGACACTCTTGAAGTTGCGGAATCACGGATAAGGTGGGTCAGACATTTCTACAACATAATCAGACCTTATGTTTCGAACCACCCCAGAGCCTAGTACACTGATTATCGAGACTTCGAGCTCAGAGCCAACAAAATTTAGGGTGAAACAAGCGTCCGCAAATACGTTGTGCCCAATTTTGGCATTAATTTAAGAGGCTGGTGAGGGTGAAATCGTTAGTGGATTCGAAGGATTACTTAAAGACTGAACATAATTTACCACCCCAACTAGAGTGATTCATGTTGACCCGCGGATAGGGACGAGTCAGCTTTCCCCACCCAAGTTTACCCAAAATTTAGGGTCAAATAGGTTGGGTCGGTTTGGGTCACAAAATCGACTCATATTGACCCAAATCATAGTAATTGTTTTTATAATTTATTCAATAAAATAATTTCTAAATAAATAAAATGAAGATTTATTTTTATATAATTTATAATAAGAATATAATTTATATTTAATTATAAATTATTCAATTAATTTAAAAAAATGCAATTATTTTCATTAGTTAGAATACTTTTAATATTTTAATTAAAAGATATAATTTTACTAAAATTTATTTATATAATTATGAATATACATTTTATATTTTAATCAATATATTATTTATAATTAATAGCAATAGTTTTGCAAAATTATTTTTTATTTATAAATATATAATTTTAAAAATATTAAACTTGTCTATGAAGTAAATTAATTGTGGATATGTTGAATTAAACTAATTATTTTTTATATTTTTCTAAAAATAATTTTTTTCTCAGAAAAATGGGGGTAAAAACACAAATAGGTCAAAACGGATATATTTGGATCAAATTGTGATCTGACCTATTTTGACACGACTTTTTTTAATCTGCCCCACTTGAATCAAATGGATCAATGACCCGACTCAAGCCAAATGGTCGCGTCAAAATGGATCGGGCCGGGTTGGATAATTTGTACATCCCTAACCCTAACCACTTCATTTTCCTTACCCGTCCAACCAAGACAATTTATTTTTTGGAGTTGCTACAAAATAGTCTAGTTTTCTTTGGTTTAGAATGAAAATAGTTACTCTCAATTTTTTTTCTTTTCCATGAATATAAGATACCCAGTTTTTTTCCCATTAAGGCGTAGTGACTAGGTGGTAGACCTGGTGGTTGGTTGTAATTTGCCGAGTCACAATGTAATACAACTCCACCCAATTCTAGGTGAAATTGCACTATTGTTTTTTGTCCTATTATTTATCAAAATTTAATTAGATTTATGAAAATAATATTATCGTATATGATATTGTTCAATTAACTACTACAAACTAAGCCTATTGTACTCCCTCCGTCCCATCTATTTCTGCACAAAATCTTTTCACGGTCTCTAATAAACATGTTTGACTGTAAATATGTGTAGCTACAGACAATAACGACACACATAAAATAATATTTAGAAACTTTATGTTACAACGTATCTAATCATATCTCTTACGATAAGATTATTATTCATATACATATTCAAAAATGTGGTCAAAATTTGGCATCTTTGACTAAAAAAATATTCAGTGCATAATTGTCTAGGGCTGAGGGAGTAACATTTTCCTTGCAAAACTTATTTAAAATGTTACAATACACTACAAGAAAAATGACCTATTATTTCATCCTTTTTACCTCGGTTATTTTTTCAAAGGAAAAAGTTTTTTAACCTCGATTTTGAAAAAATAGAGGTGAATAATTGATTTTTACCTCGGTTGTTATGGGAATCGAAGTAAAAGATAAATAAACCGAAGTAAATAATGTTACCGAAACATGTGCGACATCGCACGTGTCGTTCAAATAGGTGGATCGATTTTGCATAAATTATCTTTTTCACCGACATGGGTTCTGATTGACTATTGAAGTCGCAAGTATGTAAAAGATACGAATGTAAGAATTTGACACCGTTAGGAAAAAAAATAAAAACAGAAGATGGTGGCCGTTCGCTTCTCATCATTTTGGCGTCTCTCTCCTCCCAGTATCCCTTCATCATGATTAATTTAGGGGGTATATAAAAGGAAAATTGGGTATTGCAATAGCTAGCTATTGTTGTGCTACAAACACCATAGAAATCAGAATTAACTATCGTAAACGTCCAATACACCCTTTGTTCAGTGGTTTTTAATCATAGAATTATCATATGGTTTTATAAAATCATGCACAAATGAAATTGCACATATATACAGTCAATTATATAATGTTCAAATAAGATAGTTAGATAATTTGAAAAACAGTGTCATGAAAATATCCATAAAAGTTTTACATAAATTCAAATTAGAGATGTCTAAGTTCCAACCATAGCGAAAAAACAATAAACTCAATCACCACGGACAATGATGACCTTGAAGACAATTGGGCCGCCAACATGTAGCACCTCCAAGAACAAAGCGTTCCCGAAGCGTAGGTTGTTTCCCCTAAGAATTTTGCCGAAACCCTTTGGGGAAAAGACCTTGATCCTACCTTACCCTGAGTAAGTCATACAACACTCTATCCCGTAACACCTTAGAACTAAGGGAGTTTCCTCAGTCAGTAACAGTGGTACAATCTCACACGAGATGTACTGAATATGTGTGTGTGTGTGTGTGTGTGCCCGTGCACATCAACAAATTCGAGACAAAACTAGATGGTCAAAAAATTAAAACACATTCAAAGACCACAGATCTGACATTTTAAAGTAAGAATTCAAAAACTTGGGTGTTAGGAGATAGGAAGGAACAAACCTTTTTCCTGAGTACAGAAGATGATGAGAAAACTGGAGACTGTTGGAATTCGCAGGAAACTTGTGAGTAAATGGTTGAACTGATTTTCAGGGTCCCCCTATTTATGCCCTTTTCAAAATGACGTCGTTTAGAACCACTGTGTTGTCTGCCTTGATGTGTGTGACGCTACATTGTTGTTGGTTCAGGCGACATGTTGTCAAAAAGTTGGCAACGTCACAGAGTTTGGTGGGCCTAAAAATTTCATCCCACCAAGCATCCAGTCAACACTTCGAGTTTAGTTTGGTAATTTTTCCAACACATATGTTGTAACCCAAATTTCTATTTCAAGACTGATGGAAACAAGGTTTCAGAATTATTTTTATCTCTGTTACTAATACTACAATTAAAAATTTGCGCGTATGTTAGGTTAGATACTAGGGAATGATGAACATTAAAATAACATAGGTAATAAAATAATTATTAAATAAATATTAAATATCGCAATACACCGAAAATAAAACTGTTTGAAATACAAATTAACACAACGAATATCAACAGGGAAGAACTAACACATCGAAAACTACAAGGCCAACACCTTTGACCAGCTTAAAGTCCAGCGTGTCCCCTATTACGAGTTCTTCACTAACAAGGAACTTCCCAAAACCCTTCGACGTCAGGGTTTTCATCCATTTGTTCCCCGAGTAATTCATGTGGTACTCCCTTCCATTGCACCTCTGCACATCAGGCAACTTGTACAGCGGTAGTAGATCCAAAATTTGGCTAGGGATGTGATGGATTTAAAAAAAAACAATGTTCAGTTACTATAAAAATAACCTATAGAAAATTATTTATGAAAATATTAAAAAAATATGTGACAAGGATTATTTACCAGGTGGGAATGTCCTCAAAGTTCGTATGCATCAGGGTGTGGATGAAATGAGGATTGATGTCGCCAAATGTAGTTTGCAGACGTTCATTATCCGAATCACTGTGGATCTATTAATGAAGGGAATATTTATTTGAATATTGGAAATACAAAGCTAGAAAATACTTTTTAAATGTAAAAATTAAAGCGCTCACCACAATAGGAGAGTATCGCGAACAACCACTGCCGAACATAATTCCTGAAATTCATATTTTAATGATTCGTTACAATTATATTCCAAGGTAATCAACTAATATATGAATGCGACATGTCTAAGGGACGTCGCACATAGGTCGGTAAAAATGAATGATTAACTGATTCGTGTGCGATGTCATATAGTACAACAACCGTAATTTTTTATTAATAGACGAAGTCGTTGATGGGTTAGTATAGCCGAATAGTTAACCAAAACATAGGCGACGTTATATGTTGGATCAAATGTTATACTATTTATGAGAAAGTGATGTCGCACACGGATCGGTTAAACTGAATGGTTTACAGATAAAAGTGTGACGTTATATGTGGCATGACCTAGAGAAATTATGAGCAAGAGACGTCACACACCTGTCACTCAACCTGAATGAGGAACGATTAATAGGAAACGTCGCATTCATAGAACGTAGCAGCTCTAACAACAGCAAAAAACAGTCAAACAACAAGAACATAAACCAAAAACAAATTAGCCATGTACCTAGTCGACATTATAACACCCCATAACCTAATCGATGATCCCTAATCAATAGACACATCCTTACATGAAGCAAAGAACACATTCAAACACATTATACATAAAAAATTCAATAGTAATTATTTTGTAAACTAACCACATCTAGAAACCATACCTTTTGGAGGATGGGCAGAATGACTATTGGAATTTGATAGAAAGTTGAATGTTTAAATTAGATTATGAGTTGGGATAAATAAATATATATATATATATATATATATATGTATTCTTTACGAGCCTTGTTAATTCCGCCTGTGCGACGTCGCCTAAAAGTCGTATAGGTAACCGACGTTGATGCGAGGTCGATTGTATTGACTGTGGGCCTAGCCATGTTAGCCCAATTGCTTTTCAAATGGGCCTCTTTCAGACCAATTATGTAATTGACACCACATGTATGTTATACTTTGCAAAATTTGACCGACATACTACCGACGTCAGTCATAAATATATTGGGCCTGAATAATTCAGCCCGCTAACAAATAAACTTGGCCCGCTTCTAACTAAAACCAACATAAATGCTATTAAAAATGGTAAATAGTTAATTAAACATCAATAATTTATATTGTAAATGTCAAGAACGTCATTAACATGCGGTTCAATCTGAATTGATTTCAATACAACCGGTGAACTATCTGTTATTACAATTAGGTCACTCCTATATGATGGGGGAGAAAATATGCAAAATTTGATGGTGTTTACCGAGCCCATAAGTTGGAGGCTACTGACCTTTAGGCCCATCCCAATACTCGATTGTGACTAAACTAACAAGGAATGCATAATGAATCGGGCCAATGTCCATGTTAACCACGAACAGATAAAGGTGGAGCCACGATCAACATTTAACCAAAAACTGAGATTACAATGATCACGATTGAACCACAAAGTGACTCAAGACCTTAGACCCTAGTAAATCGGAGCCAGGGCGATGATCAACTATAAATACAAGGTGAGCAACACTGGCTGAGGTCAGTGAAACTGAGAAATTCTAATTCTCGGAAGAAAAGACTGACTTGATTGTTGGACTATTTTCCCCAGAGTTACGTTCTATATCTATTTTATTGGAGGAGATGTTTTTCTAGCTGAACAACTGTTATCTCACTTGGTCGGACTGACACATCATTGAATATAGCTAGTAATCTAAATCACATTGTCATAGACATGATGTTACGACTTATGCATCAAGGTCACAAGGTGATGAGACGTCAAATGCATGTATTTTTGTAGCATTTAGCATCTCTTTTCTTATATTTTCGTTAGAATATTTCTATATATATGTAGGTTTACATCATAAGAGGCTTATATAACTATTTATGGTTTTCGTATCTAAATTCTTCATTTTGTAACCTATTTTGAGTCTAATGGATGTTTGGTCCTTACAAGCGTCAAGATTTTTTTTGTGAGCTTAATTTGTAGATTGCTCATAAGCACTTCAGAGTAGTTTAGTGAAGGCAATATATAAGAATGGTATAAGAAGGAAGACCACTTACAATGTGGTAGAAGATAAATTTAAGAAGGAAGGCAAAGTAGTTAAGGAAGAATGATCCGGGTTATTGGAATCGAGTTTTGAGAATGATCTGAGATGAATTGGTGTCCATGGATAGTATTATTAGATTCTTCTTCACGAGTACTATAAAAGCGACTACAAGAACTCCCAAAAAGGATGAACGGTTCACTCGTAGTGACAGATAGAAGAATGGGGGGCAGATTAATCACTAAGGCCCGCATCGATGTCCTGCGGCCCATAGCGGACGGATTTGGGCAGCCTTATATTCATTTTTCAGTCTAAAAAAACTCTCTCTCTCTCTCTCTCTCTCTTAATTCGTACACTAACTATCCCCAAAACCCTAGGGACGTTTTATTCTTCATCCGTTACTCTATGTTTAACATGGATTCTTGCTATTATGTTATGGGTTTTCATAATATAGTCT
>JAULKM010151767.1:0-17204 GCA_032355605.1 Rubia tinctorum | reverse complement strand
CTTAGGAAAATCCCTCTTCTTTGTGGACGATCCCGACTTTCCAAACTATCTACTTAGTTGTATTTAGTAAGCATATTTGGCTTTAAAATAGTATCTTTGAGAGGTACGACGACGACCTCCCAGCGAAAAAAGCAAGCAATAAATCTTGGAACATCGCATAATAGGAGTTACCATATTAATTTAGCAAGTTATAGATATTGCAAAAAGTTTCACCAACCTATACAAACAGAGACAAAAGCAAGTAATAGATCTTGCTACTTCGCACAATCAAAATTTCCAGTATCAAATTTGCAAGCTATAGATCTTGCAAAAAGACCCATACTCCTACAGAAACAACGGAAAAATCAATCAATAGATCTTGCATATTCACACGATACAAGTTTACAATCCTAATGTTGCAAGCTATAGATCTTGCAACAAGGATTGCATTGCAGATAAACGAAGCGACAAAAGAAACCAATAGATCTAGTGACTTTACAAAATATGGGTATACAACACCAACATCGCAAGCTATATATCTTGCAAACATAATCACAAAGACAAAATGCGCCCATGAAAACAGTGACAAAAACAAACGATAGAACTTTTGATGATACGTAACTCAAGTCGTTAGGAGCTAAAGCTCGAAAGCAACAGATGTTGCAACTTTGCATTAACTTTCAAAATGAAGACAAGCTGTCTTTATTATTAACTTAAGAAAACAAGAGAAAGATAATATCATGATCCAATGAATTAGCACAAGTTGTCAAAAAATGTAAAATAAAACAAAATAGAAGAACATATCACTTCAAATGTCTACAAATTAAGGTGAAATATTACATAAAAGAAAAATAAGCTGTCTATGCCTTAAGGCGCGTGAAGGCCCAGCAGAAGAACCACCAAAATGGCTTGATTGTTCCAATGACAGTGCTCATTCCTGAACACGAACGGGAAGGTTGAGCGAGCATATGTAAACACTAACAGATTTATAACCACCAGGTACAAATTTACTACAAGGACAACTCATAGGAGATGGCGAAGAAGTAGAGACGCGCCATCCAAAACATAATGGAATGGACTTCTAAGCAAAGTTCCTAACATTAGAAAATCGATCATAACAAAGAAACTTAAGATATTCCTTAGATAGGGATTTAGTATCTTCAACTAGCCTAACAGGCCAACAAGAATTAGTTGATACAAACTCGGGAAGAGGTTGAAAATGAACACTAGGTCATGACAAATCAAGAAGCTTTAAAAACTTATGATTAACCAAAATATTAAAACTCTGCATATGAACAAATATGAGGAAAAAAATATAAAATTAGAATTGATATATCAAAATAAGATTAAAAATAGTCACTACAAGAGACAACACATATTATCTCGGTTCTGCAGGGCTTTTTACCTCGGTTTTCAGCCCTCTAAAAACTAAGGTAAATGGGGGTGCAGTAAAAAGTACATTTTTTACCTCACTTTTTCATGGAAAGCACCGAGGTAAATATTCATCAACCGATGACCTTGTCGACAATTGAGCGATGTTGGTCCAGATTGTGAGCCTCCTGACTCCCTTATCTTTGTGCGATGCCCTGGTGATCGATGTTGACTATAAATTGTGTGACGTTGGTCTGAACTCTGTGCAAAATCACATGATTTTGCAAGCGACATCGCTTAATATGATTTTTTACTGCTGCTTTGAACCGCGGTTTATTTTATTTTTTACATTGGTTTTTCCCCTAAAAAACCTGTGTAATTTATAATTTTTTGAATCCTTGATCGAGTAATGAGCTATGCCGCATTGAGAAAATGCATTATCGATGGAAAAAAGAGACTGTCCGATGTTGTATTATTCGATATAGCAGTTTTCATAATCGAGTATATGATGTGGTAGGTCAATGAACACGATGTCATTTGAAAAGATTGATGTCGCAGATATAGGTCTGACTAGGGTTAATTTTTTGTTCTATTTGGCCGCCTTTGCGATGTCGCTTCCTATATTGTGGTTTATGGTGCTGCGTCACTCTATTTAGTGTCCCGTCGGTAACCCTTGAAAAATATGAGCATTGTCGGTTGTTTGTGATCATTTTAGCTGAATTGTAATAGATACTACGAGACGTCAGTCAAACTTTCAAATACAATAATTCATATTACATAGAAAAGAGGTCTGACATCAAACGCCCTTTCATATTGCATGTTACTACATCAATCATGGAAACTACACCATCCATACACGAGGTATGTTACCAAAATTATCACAAAATGAACTTTACCGTTGATACTCCATAGCTAGTTAGAGATATCTATATCAAGGTGTCAAAAACTACCTTAGAAAGTGTCATTGGGAAATTTAGAGAATGATGATTTAACAAAAAAATCAACCTAATCAAAGTTCCTCATATGGTATATAGGTTAAGCAAAGGATTCAAATTCTTTACCATCATAAATACCGGCCAACTTTCGCTTACATCCTCCAAAAGCTTGATGGGGTATGACGCTTTGTTCCCGGAAAAATACTACAACAACGAGTAACCTCATAAATAAAAAGTAGGTTGTGAATAATCAAGATATTATTTATTACACTAAATATATAGGTGAAAACAGTAGATACCTTTTGTAGATCAAGTTGATTCTCCTCACAAGAAAGACCTAGTACTTCATAAAGCGCATGCAATAGTAACCGCTTTCCCACATGCCCACTTGTTTTTTATGCTATTGAAGCAGACACATTATTCACAAACACGTAGTTAAGTACCTTCTATGAAATCGTAATTTCATAATACAATTTTGAAGTTAATTGTAACCTTGAGGGACTTCCATGTGCATCTTGTGTACTTGTTAATCATGTGATCTGTCATCACCTTAGTAATTGTGAATGAAATAGTTTCTGGGGGCATTTGATGTAATGAATATTACCAGAACACCGTGTTTGATGGAAGAACGATGATGACCACCATCCAATGTTTTCTACAAAAATTAAATCATCATTAACTCAATACAATCCTATAATCTTGAATAGAAAATAAACAAGACTAATGAAGTAAATGGAGACGACTCATCGCTTGTAATAAGGTGTGATTTATATGGAGTTGTCCTTTTGCATCAACTGCAAGCTCAAATAGGCCAAACGCTCCTCCATCGCCACATGGTCACGTTGGATCTTTAATGGGCAAAGAATCCCTATCCAACCTTTGAATTTTGAAACGGATTATACATGAAAAAGCCTATAAACATGGTTATTCTAGTACATGGTTAGAGCTTGTAGGAGGAGTGCAACAGTTTCAGAAGCACGAGGAGCCTTGTTGTCAAATAGGTTTTCCAAGTATTTATTGGTCAAAATGCTAGTAGTGGAAGAAGAACCGGTGAGGTAATTGGACTCCTCCTCAGAATAACCATCATCATCCGGGACATCATCTACGGGAGAATCAATAAATTTAAGGCTATACATTTGGCCAAAAACAACTCCTAAATATTTGAGAATAGAAATCATATTAATCAGAGCCACAATATACAGAGGGTATATTCTGGCAAGGTTTTAAGCAGAAATTACACGCCAGAGAAGAAAAAGACAAATTCTGATCAAACAAAAGCACAAAAATTCGTAAAGCAGAGAAAAATGGTGCACAGGAACAATAAGAAGATAAAAGGGAAAGATGAAGGGCTGGGAGGAGTTAATAATACTCAATATTTAAGTTAAGTCACTGAAACGTAAAAGATGATGTGTTAAATCAGATTGAAACACAATGATGGGAATTCTGACAAAAAGCAGGTTACCTTTTGCGAAATACGAGAAGGCGGCGGTATATCAATGTACAGTGCACTGAATAGTGACAGATTTTGGAAAGTAAATGTAAAGTACCTATAAGGGAAGAAAATATAATTCCAGGATAGTGAAGCCGGAATACCGTAGCGAATAATGAGGAGAGAATCTCGTTTCAATGAAACCAAATATTAACAGCTAAGTCTATTGGAAGTACGACACCTAAAGTGAAGATTCAAATTCAAAATTCAAAAATTATAAATCCCAAAAAAAGGCGAACAACACTTCGCGAAGAAAATTTAAGTTACACTAATGGCGAACATGTTATCACAACTTAAGAAATTCACAAAACAACAATTCACAAAATAGCAAATCACATACATTCCACAAACAAAGTCATCACCGCTTCATGTTTCCTAGTTTTCATGGCTAGGGGGCTTAAAGTGTATACCTAACCTATGGACTATAGAATTTTGGCCTTGAGGCCCAACCCAAGATTTAGTTGCGTACTAATAAACACAGAGTAACGCCCAATAAATCTTAGCCACGTACCTAGAAAAGTCGGATCATATCCAAAATGACTATGTCACGGACTGAGAAAGGCGGAACCACGATCAGGACTCAGTCACGAACCAAGTTCATAGTTACGATGATGTAGCCCACAATCGTGAATCCTAACAATACGGAGCTATGACTACAGTCTGCTATAAATATAAGAACACCAGCACTGGATGAGGTAAGTGATGGAAAACTGAGAAATATCAATTCTCTTAAGGAAAGTACTGACTTGATTGTCGAAGTCCTTTCCCCAGAATCACTTATGGGAATTTTCTTTCAGGTTCATAGTGATAAACGGTGAATATCAGCCATCTAGTATGTCGGGAATACCATATCAATATTCAACCCTAATGCATGTACAAGGACTTGAATAGTACCCATTCGATGGTTAAGATTGTTGAAGGCCAGTACGGTAACCGATGTTATTCAAGGCCAAAAGTAATCATGTTTAGCATTTACTTAGGGTTTTCATTTAAAGCACATGAATGGTAAACTGTATTAGACGAATGAGGGTTTGACAATAACTCGTTTGGCAGCTAAGATTGTTGAAAGCCAGTACGATAGTCGATGTTATTGGAGGTAAAAAGATTTCAGTTCTAGAAATTACATAATCATATCAGTTTAAGCACAAGAATAATCAGAAATATTACTTATTGAGGATTTTACAAGAACCTATTCGATGGTTAAGATTGTTGAAGGCCAGACATGGAAAATCTCATTCGAGGCCTACAAATATACCGGCTTCGTTTATTACATGGGTTTTCATTTAAAGCCCATGAATTGTCAACCTTATTACACGAGGGAGGGTTTTACAATTACCCATTCGACGGTTAAGATTGGTGAAGGTCAGTCATAGCCGATGTCATTAGAGGCCAAAAGATATCAGTTCAAGAAATAACTTAGGGTTTACATTTTAGGCCAATGAATAGTTATCCCTATTACACCAGTCATTGTTCGAACACTATCCTATCGATAGTTAAGATACCATCTATACCATTGACATGATGTTTTCTTTTTCATCACACGAATAGCTAAACCTATTACACGATTGAGGGTATGATAATAACCCGTTTTCCGGTGATGATTGGTGAAGGCCAGTTATAGTCGTTGTCATTTGTGGCTAACAATATCAGTAAGACTATTAAGCAGGATTTTCCTTCCTAACCCACAATAAGTCAACCTTATTACATGAGAAAGAGTTTGACCAATGCTTGTTTGGTTATGAATATTTTCAAAGACCAGACAAAGCCATATGATTTTTTTGTTTTACCAATACTCATATTATTTTTTTGTACTCCGAAATTCTATTTCAATATTATTTGGTTTGGGCCTAGAATTTGGGCTTGCCTTTATTTATTATGGGATGAAAGGACCACCAACTACGTGCGACGTTGCATAAATGTAAAACTATTGTCGGTTAAGACGACATGTAGATGCAACATTGGGTAATGTGGTTTCAACCCACTATTGACCAAGCCAATATTGATTTTAAATTTAGGACATTTGTACTATTTGGCCTAGATTTAATGAAAGACAAAGTCACTAATATATCGACTGGCCTTCAGAATTGTCAAATATGTCTGTGACTTCGGAATTGTCGAATATGTATGTGACTTCGCTAATATATCAATTGGCCTGGCTAAAATATTTTGGGCCGCAAGTCAAACATCCGGCCCATTTCATATGAATAGTGACGTCGCAAATGGTGTTTAAATGACACTATTCATTTTTGAGTATATAAACTGCCCACTCTCAACCCACTTGCATTCGCAAGCTCAACGTTGCACCCAAAGCTTCCCCTCTGAGAAAAAAGTCATAAAACCATAAAATCCCAACGTAATCTGCCATAAGATATATATATGTGTGTGTGTGTGTGTGTGTGTGTGTATAGGCCCCAAAAGGCTGAAGATTTCCAGTTTAACAGTTACTTCATTGGTTTCTGCTCAAAGGAGAAGATGAGAAAACCCTAGTCAAGGTAACATTTTAAACTTTTTTTGAACAAGTTTTATTCTTTCATTGACTTAATTCCTCATATGATTTTTTATTTGAACGATAGTGAATGAGGTGTTTGATTTAGTTCTTTCATTATGTTATAGGATTAGGGGTGTTCTTTTAGATTTCAGTTTGAATTTTAGGCCAAGGGGCAATGTTTGGGGATTTTTGTGCCAAAACGTGCTACTTCGTATTTGTATCGGACCTGTTGCAATTGTTGTGCTTCTTTGGTTTGATTTCATAGGTGTTTTTGACCTGTCTTGTACACATCACAAACATAGTCTGTCAAGTATATAGGCCCTGTGATGTTGCACATTCATGCATATGAATGTGCAAATTCGCGTAAGGCATGTCGATTTAGACAACATGTCTGCAAGATGCATACGAATTTGGTCAAAATCGTAATTCATGTGACATTTTGGTTTGATGCCTATTTCCTTTTTTCATCATATATCTCCAGTGAAGTAGATAACGAAGAGATCGAGGGGGAAAAAGCACGAGAATAGGTCCCTCCCTCTCTAAAAAGGTGATGACCACTAACGCCCCTTTGTCGCCAACATTCGACACCCGCCGCTTCTTCCCCAAAGAGAACGAGATGCGTTTCCAAATTATAACCAACATGAGGGTAAAAGAGGTCAGGGCGATGAGGGTCGAGGACATGGAGTGGCTCCACTTGGATGTTTTCATCAAACCCTTCAAACCTTCGGGAATGGAGGATTTGATTTGCCTCGATAAGCCCTCATATTGATTGAAGGTTAGGGTGTTCTACGCTAATTTCACTCGTCTCTTCAATAAAAAAATAATAAACAAAGTCAATAAGGTGAACATGGTTCTAACGCCAGCCTTGATAAATGAGGTCATTGGGTGTAGAATTGGTGTAGATGATCGGCCGGCGATTTTGCCACCACAAATGACTTTAGGGACTTGTGGCCTCCAAGGGCCGACGAAGATGATCCAGCTGGAGCCTCTGACCCTAAAAATATGGTGGAGAAGTGATTAAAGATTGGAGTGGGCAACTACCTCATCAAGCCGAAGGAGATCCATATTGATGTAGTGGAGCTTGAGGAGAGGATGGTGTACAATATAATTGTACAAATAATTATCTCGGCTAGACATCCTTCAGAGTGCACAATCAACGAGGCCATCCTGTACCACCACATCTAAGAGAACTAGGTAGTCGACCCCGGTTACACATCATCTAGGAGATGTACACGGTGGCCCTTGCTCCAAAGAGTCAGACCCGACCTTATGGAAACATCATCACTACCCTATTAGAGAAGTACATAATCACCATCCAATCAACTGTCAAAATCCAGCCAATGGGAAGTACTTTGACAAGAAGCATTGGCATTGGGAGGTGGGAGGTGGGAACGTGGATTGATCGAAACGTCTCCAAGGGAAATCTTGATGTGCATGGTACGCCATGCACCAAGGTTAATCCATAGACATCCACATCAGTACTTCCTAATCTTGCCACTCATGTCCCCCATTTAGGTATGAATTTATTGCCATTTTTGGCTATTCGTAGTTTTATATATATAAAATACTTATAATTAGAATTCACTTCACATATTTTTTTTCCAATATGATTGAAATGTAGTGCCTAGGGTATGCTTCTGAAGAACATGGTTGAGACTAAGGCTTTGGTGCAGCGCAAAACCTGCAATGTGCGCCAGATGATGATTGAGTTGGTGGAGCTGAAAGTAATGTTTTTCGGTGCTATCAATGTACCTTATCTTTCACCTTGGATGGCTACATAGGGGAATAAGCCACAACGTACTGATGTGGAGAGGTCTGAAGATGACAATGATGGGCTGGGCAATAGTGATGATGCAACAAACTCCAGTAGTAGGGAGTCCGGTTCATCCAGGAATTAGTCCGAACAGGTTGAATTTCAAGACTATGGCAGTAGTTCGTTGGAAGATGATCTCATGCCACCCGAGCCCCCCTATGATCACCATGTCTAACCTCGTTGATATTCAATAAGTCTAACAAATATATGTCAGAACAAAAGGCTAAATGGTCTAGTTGTGTAGTGAAAGTGGGAAGAATGAGGGTTGACTTCCACAACGATAGTTGGCATGAAGTTCCCAAAGATTACAAGGCCACTTTGTGGATGGAATGCAAGGTACAATTAATGAATTGTTATTTACCTAAATTTGTCCTTCATTAAAAATGAATCATATTATCACAGAGGCCGTTTGACATCGAATCACGAAACATCGATGATTTGAAGAAGAAGGCTATGTCGATGATGTCAAAAAGTTGGCGTTAGCATAAGTACACTTTGTCGAGGGACTACATTTTTAGTGATAAGAGTGGTGATTACCCGTGGCTAACTTACACTCACATTCAACCGGAAAGTTGGGAAATTCACAAAAGGGGGGCATTGGAGAATAAGGATAATGTTAGTGTTATCAATTTCATATTATTCATAAGTTTACTTTAACATGTCCAACAAGGATGACATTAGTCTAACTTCCTAACTTAGGGAACAAGAGAACAAAAACAAGATATTATCGGGAGGAATAAATTTCCTCACCGCTTGAGCCGTGGGGTGATAATCCAAGGCGGAAATCGACCTCGTGAAACAACGTTTCAAAGAATATGTGCAAACTGTAATAGAGGGTGGGATGACCGAAGATGAGGCTAGGGCTTCTGTACAACCAATCAGCGAGGATGACATTGAGAGGCACAATATATTCCTAAAAGGCCAGAAAAACAAAAATGGAGTGTATGTCAAAGTGAAGAAAAAATTCTTGCGGAAAGAATTGTAAGTACAAATTTTATTTTATTTTATTTTTGAAAATAAATCATTCCAAGACGCTGGGAAAAACATCCAACGACGATTACAATAAGTGAAATTTACATCCAACCGAACTAGCCTCTAGCAATAACCAATCTATTGCAAGGATATTTAAAATACATGTCAACTAGACTGATCGTATGTACTATTACAGATAAGATATGCAATAAAAACTGTAACATCGCCCTCATGGATATTTACTTGCTTCCGAAAAAATCATGACCACTTGGTGAAGGGAAGCATATCACCATCAATATCACCACGCAAAACAGGGATCTTCAATAATTGTAACACCACTTGATCTTGATCCAAAACACGATCTATATTGTCCAAACTGTAAACACCATGAAAAGTACTAATCGAGAACGGAATTCCTGATAGAGAAACACAAACGAAATCACGAATACACGATCTGTGAAACCAGATCGAACAAAATACATCGACATTAAAAATTAGATTAAATGATCATCATGGACAAATCAATCTAATCTATCAAGCCAAAGA
This sequence comes from Rubia tinctorum, assembly GCA_032355605.1. Taxonomy (NCBI): domain Eukaryota; kingdom Viridiplantae; phylum Streptophyta; class Magnoliopsida; order Gentianales; family Rubiaceae; genus Rubia; species Rubia tinctorum. Next base: position 7,611 of record JAULKM010151767.1, on the reverse strand, counting down.
AATAATACTAATGTATAGAAACGAATCCATACTTATTCGATAACATAAACAATAAAAGTATATCAACTGAAAAAACTATTGTTTCCCCATCTCCCCATGATGGGGGAGATGGGTAAAAGATGATGGGAGAAAAAACATCAGAAGAAGAAGAAGAAGGGGGCGACGGCGGTAGGGTTTCAGAATGCGATACAGAAAGCAAACTTAAGTCTCTGGAAGCACAAGCCCGGTGTGTTGGATCAACCTACGAATGAGAATGCTATACAAAAAGCAAACTTAAGTCTTTAGTGTGTTGGATCAACCTACGAATGAAGAAAATTTGATTGCGGTAAGAATTGTAGGTACAAATTTTATTAAATATATATTATTAGTTTGAAAATTGATTGCGGGTAGTTGTTTGATTTTCTAATATGTGTCTTATTATTTACGTTCTATTACGTTTAGGAAAAAATGAAGAATGGCCCATTACAAGGGCACTTCATTCCAACTGATAAGCACGATATCCTTTGTGAAGCAACCAAAAAAACCCGACTACCCAGAGCGTTCTAAGGGAGTGGGATCGTTCATGACCCAACGGGAGACTTTGGGAATTTTTAGGTCCTATGATGATGTTGAACCCTCTAGAGTCCACACCCTACAAAAAAGAACGCTTGTTCAAGACAAAAGAATTGAGCAGCAAGAGATCCTCATTCGTAGGTTAATCCAACACACCCAGAGATTTGTAAGGGAGTGGGATCGTTCATGACCCAACGGGGGACTTTTGGCGTTGTTAGGCCCTATGATGGTGTTGAACCCTCCAGAGTCCACACCCTACAAAAAATAATGCTTGTTCAAGAAAAAAGAATTGAGCAGCAAGAGATCCTCATTCGTAGGTTGATCCAACACACCGGATTTGTGCTTCCTGACAACTTAGATGATTCGACGCCCGACTGGATGCTTCCATCAAGGGGATCACATCATTCCTTGGGAGATATTGAGATGAATTGAGAGGCTATTGTGAAAACTGCGAGAGTCGATCGAAAATTGTTCAAACCAGACAATCTACGCATTGCCTTACAACCAATTGAAAAAAAGTTAAATTTATTAAATGGTTATAAATGTTTCTAAGATTTAATTAAATTAGTAAATTGATATATAGTTTTAAGGGAATATAGAAATCACTCCCGTGTGAGCTGTATATAGACTAAGGCATAGGTGGTATACCACTCCACGTAGCCAATGGAGTTCTCTATGAGTTGATGAAACATTATCACTATGTACCTATTGTTGAGGTCCTTTCTAGGGTTTCGATGGAAGAGCCGTTGGTTTTGAACGACCCTTGGCCAATCATAGACGAAGAATACATTATAGTTGGTCCTACACGGGGAATGTTTCTACTTTGGCCTTGACAACTTATCTATGTCGATCCTATAACGGATCAACATTTGAAGGAAACACGGTCCGAATCACCTAAACCAGTGAAAATAATACCAATACCCTTTAAACCAACACCTAAATCGGTCCCAACAACACCCATGAAGCTTAGACCTCCAATTGCAAGAGCACAAGTCCTTGGAGATTTACCATACTTCGTACGGGTCCTGTATATATTTGGATATCATCGCATGATCGAAACTCAACATACTCATTCTTAGGAAACGAATGTGTCTTCGGATGCAAACGAGAGATAATTGCATTTTGGAGTGATTTCGAAGATATGTGGAGACGTGATCAAGTCAATGAAACGATCGTGTCAATCTACACCTTGTAAATTATTTCTATAAATTTTAGTTAAATTCAATATTTCAGTTATTGCCTTAGAGCTATTAAAGTAAAATGGCAGTCCATAGGTATGTGTTTTTTACACATAATCAAAACAAGGGATGGATTGGATAAATATGCCTAATGTGGTATCAAAAGAAAGTGGTTGTAAAAAAAATAAGAGAGGATCGACTACATCTGTAAGAGCCTAGGGCGGAAGATAAGAAGTTGTTCATTGTACCATACTTTGAAAGGTTCTATACTAGATTTTTTTTAGCTTTCATCTATAAACAACTCATTTCGTGTATAATTTTAATCTTCTCATTCAGGAACCGTTGGAGTTTGATTTTGATTGTTCCCACCCATTACCCCGTTTATTGGATGGATCCCCTTCACTTCCAACCGTTAGATGCATTTTTTGAGATTTTGGAGTTGGCGATGTAACACAAAAGCGGCCAAAATAAAATTAATATTGAGGTGGTCGAAATCAAGGTGGGCTATGGACATTATTTTTTCAATTTACGATACTTAATTTATATAACAATTGAGTTAAGGTTTTCAATTTTATTTATTTCAATACAAGAACAAGTACAATCGTAGGAGTGAGGCTATTACGTCATGCTATTCGCAGTTGAGTGCATCGAAGAAGTCAAATATGACTTTCTACAAATTAACAAGGTAAATGTACAATTGTTTCTTCTAACAAATCTAACTGACTTTATTTTATTTTATACTAACTAGTTATTGACAGGTTTTCAAGAAGGAATCAAAGCCCTACACCCTTGATGAAATCAACGTTGCAAGAAATTCTTTGGCTAGGCATCTTATACACAATCTGTTAGCAACCCTAGGGCATCCGGATATTGCTAAAGTAACACAATTCGATAAATAGTGAAGTTTAGAACTATTGGAATAGATTCCTAGTGTTTCCTATTTATGTCTATAGATTATTTCTTGATTAGCGTTATTTATAGATTTTTGTGAACATGCAAGATACTATCTATTGTGTTATAATTGTTGTTGATTGAGGCTTTTTTAGAGCCAGAGACTAAAAATGGAAATATTTATTTACCATAAGAGTAGAAATTATTTCCAAATTTGGAAACAATTATTTCCATTTTCCCAAAGCCACGATTAATACTTCCCGAGTTCGGAAATAAAGACACGACAACATTTTCAAGTTCGTAAAAGATTCCCATAAATGACAAATTGGAGCAATTGTTGGACAAAATAGGACCGAAAATGGGACAAGAGCTCGAAAACTAAGTAGGAAATATTGCAGAGAAGATTTACAGTTTCCGAGTTCGTAAATATCTATCTGGCTTTACGAACTCGAAAAGTTGATCACTGATCCGACGTATGGTTTAATAATCTGAGCTCGGAAATAATTAAAGGCGTTTATGGTGTCTTTTTAAATGCAGTTTTTAAATGATGTTATTGGAACCGCCTTCTATTGATGGACGATGGAAGGCAGGGCCAGAGAAAGCAAAAAGAAAGTGTCTTTAAATTGCCGATAGAACCACATTTAATAAACGCATCCTACACTAGTGCTTGTATAGCGTTATCTATAGGTTTTTGTTAAAGCCCTAATTAGATAGTCGGTTAATGGTAGGAAAAACATATGTTAGGTGTGGAATATGATTTTCTATATTCTATTCCTACGTATAGATAGATACTATTTTAGTTGTATCTATACATTTTTGTTACCTAGAATGATGTGTTTGTAAACTTCTGGCAATGTGATTCGGGTTTTAAGGCTAATATTAAGCCAATTTTATGAAATCCAAAATATTACCTTGATAACTGATTTCCCTTCCTAGTTCAAAACTAATCCATATCTGAGATACCATAGTCTCTGATTTTTCTTTCCGAATTTGGAACTGTAAAATCAATTTAATGTGATTTTTGGGCTGACCAAGTTTGGTCCGGATTTCCAATCCGAATTCAGAACTCCAACATCCGACATCTCCCCCGATGCAGGAACTTCAAAATTAGAGTACTTGTGCCTGAGTCGGAACTACGGACGTACTGAAGAAAAAAAAAGACTTCATATAATTAGGACGGGAAATAGAGGGAATGTTGAAGCTCAAACTACCTATCCGAGAGTGTTTCATCGGACCGAACTAAATATTTGTTCCAAAATCAGAACAATTACATGGATGTGATGCCTTTGACGTAGTTTCGAGTTTGAAACTTATTAAAGGCGGTTCTACTGTCCTTCCAAAGGTGTCAAAGAACCTCCTTCTCTAGTCACATTTAAAGGTAGTTATCGGAACCACCTTTGATCGTAGAGGATCAAAGGCGGAGCCAGAGAAGTCATATACAAAGTGACTTCTCTAGTCCGTTAGAACCGCCTTTAATCGCCCCACTCTACACTAGTGTCATAAAATTCTCGTATTTACAAAAACTAAGGATTACAACTCTAAAATACACTATTAGATATGGATTAAACTACTCCCTCTGTCACAGATTTAACTTCACAGTTTTCAAGAAGCTTGTTTGACCGTTAAAATATTTAACTACGTATAATAATGGAAAATAAAAAAATTGGTATTTATAAACTACTTATCTTGACGAATCCAACAATATTGAATACGCTAATACTATCTTTTATATATTTATTTAAATATAAAGTTTGATAGTGTTGACTGTCAAATAGTAAGTGTGCAGTTTAGTCTGGAAAAGATAGAGTAAAACTCTTCAGACTTGAAAGGAGTCTTCAATTTGAGCAATTTCTTTTGCCAGGACTTCACCACTTCAAGACTTGAACAGTTTCTTCTGGTTAAGCAGTTCCTTCTATTTGAGCTTCTCCACCTCATCTGGTTTCTTAGCAAAGAGCCAAGCATTAACACCCATTGACCCTCCTCGGTGAAGAAGGAGATCTATATGGCATGGATATGAAGAGAGTACTCAGCCATTCTTCTATTTTAGTAGTTTCTTCATCTGCAGCCAAGGCTCTTCAATTTCTTCAGCAATGGGCCAAGCCTCAAGCTTTGTTAGTCGCTGAAGGGCAACTTTGGCACTACACAATTGTTTTAAAAAATGTCCAGCAGTGATACATATTTTGTGACAAACTAGAATATGTCACAATTTTTCTACACCTTCAAGTGTCACAAAATATTTAGGACATGTGCACGTGCCACTAAACTAATTTAATTTATCAATCCATGTGAATAAATTTGAACAACACAGGTTTAGGGAGCAAACACCCCCCACCAACTGGTGACTCATTTTTTTAATAAAAAAACGTGACAAAATTTGATGACATTTTTAAATTGAACTACATCTTAAACACCACAAGAAACATGACTTATTACCTTGTCTCTTTTACCTCGGTTTTTTGTTTTAGGCCAAATAACCGAGATAAAATGTTATTTTGCCTCTATTACTTTTTTTTAAGGAAATAATATTTTTACCTCGATTAAAAAATAACCGAGGTAAATAATAGTTTTTTACCTTGGTTATTATATTAACCAAAGTAAAGGGGCAAAAAGTGAAGTAAATAACCTTAACGAATAGTGTTCAACGTCGCATGGGCTGTACTAAAACGGTTTTTGAAATCACGTATAATTCCATTTTCAACGACATAGTGTGCGATGGACGAACGATGTCGTAGATAAGTAAAGATAGAACTTTTAGGTGAAAATGTTGAGAATGATTGACTTATGAAAATGATTGATTTCGATCTACAAAAGTATTTGTATAATGTTTTTCAATTAAAACATTGTAGAAAATGTCGTTGAATGGTACAGTTGGAAATGGTTTTAAAAATCATTCACAGATCAAATCACACATATACTCAATTACATATTGTTCAAACGAGGTAGTAAAATTATTAGAAAAATATTAATCATGAAAATATCCTTACAAATTCTTAAAAATTAGTACATAAAATTTCGAAGATTAATAATAATTGTCTCAATTCCAATATCATAATAGAAATTACAATAAACTCAATCCGTTCGAATGATGATAACTTTGAAGAGAATCGGCCCCCAACTTCTATGACGTCGAAGAACAAGGTGTCCTCAATCTTTAGGTTGTTGCCAGAAAAGAACTCGGCGAAACCCTTTGGGGATACGGCCTTGATCTTCCCTTGCTCTGAGTTTTTCATGCGTCACTCTCTCCCTTAGCACCTCAGCACAACGGGGGTCTTCTCCTTTGGCAGAAGTGGTACAATTTCCCTCGGGATGTACTAAATCAAGAAAAAAATCATTATGAATATATGCATACATATATGTGTGAAATTAAAAACAAATAGTATTATCTGAAAATCAAATACTTTCATGCTTTTATGTATTGGCTAGTTTTAGTCCTTACCAAAGTTGGGTTTTTCCTAAGGTTCTACTGCTTCAAAGTACAGTGGAAACGAGGGCTATTCTCTGCCATTGTAGGGTGTTCAAGGTCGAACACAATAGGTTTGGGGTTTCCCCGTAGTGCGGAGAACTGTATTAAAACATAAAAAATTGATAAAGTGTACGTATGTATTAGTAAATATATATGTCAAATGGTAAAATACCTGGAAAAGGGGGCAATTTAAGGATCCTTCACCAATCATTAGTACTGAATATAAATTGAAAATGTTTAGGGCAAATAAGCCTTATAAAAACAATATGCGACGTCGACCATGTGTCGCAGGAACATGTCGGTTTGAACCAGTGGCTTAGTTTACATGTACCAACGACGTTTCATGTGAGTCGTATTGACCGAAATCTTAACCGACGTAGAAACAAGGTCACATACATAAATTTAGAGTTAACTTAAATGCCTACATGCGACGTCGTTAAGACACCGGTATTGCTGATGGATAAATCAAGATGCCTACGACGTCTCATGCATAACTTGAAATAAGATGTTTGACGTTGCACATCACTCGTAGCAACCAAATGGAGTACGACTAGAGAGCGACTTTGTATGCATCAGAGACAGCAAAGGGAAAAACCACAGAATCTCGGGGAAAAAAAGATGCATTAAGAAGACAAAATTACACAAAAAGGTCCTAAAACAAACCCAAACAAATCTGTAAGAAAACTTAGGTTTACATGTAAGAAAACTTAACACCCTAACAAATCTGGGTAAGAACTAGAAAACCAAAAATACAACCCATTGAAAAAACATAGATTAAACAAGGTGAAGTAATAGTTACAAAAATTTAGGCACTGCAAGAGTAGATATTCATACCTTTGTCAGAGGAGAAGAGGAAAGGGGTGGAGAGACTCTTAGTATTTGCAGTAAACTTGGAAATGAAAAGCTTAAACTTATTTTGAAGGACCCTTTATTTATAATTGTTTTGACACGACGTCATTTTGGGACCTTATGTCGTCCGCCTCGGTTGGTGCGAAGTCGCATGTATATCGCTTGATTTGACAAACGACCGACTCTATAGTGACGTTGCAAGGGTTAGTGGGCTGAAATATTTAAGCTCGCTAGCATAACAAATGAGCCCTCCAAGGACCAATATGAATAATTTCATCCCTAAAATGCTAAAATTCGGCAACATAATATTTTTTGGTTGTGTGATCCATTTCAATCCACCACCAAAGGAAATAGTCGGTGAACAATTTGAATATATTAAAAAATATTAGTGAACACAAATATTTGCTATTTTAAGAATGGTAGAAATAAATTAATCATTACACAAAAGTCTTTTATAGTTTTATGTATGATCGTAACATAAAATTTTGGTTTCGTATGTTTGGTTAAATATTAATGATTAATTAATATAAAAATAACATTCAACAAATAGATTCAAGATTAAATTATATAAACATCACATTCAACAAAATAGTCTTGATGTTTAGGGGTGTCAAAATAGACCCGTAACCCGCGGGTCAAGCGGGTTATCTAATTTTAAACCCGTATGGGTATGGGTAA
>JAULKM010151757.1:0-17205 GCA_032355605.1 Rubia tinctorum | reverse complement strand
ATCTGCAGAAAAAATTATCTGAGGGTTAGATTGACACTTATGTCAAGTAGGTAGGGTTATAAAAACACTTTTCTCTTTTTCTTAATAAGGAGCATTCCTTATTTAAGGAGTACCATTGTAGATTTTTAAGGATTACTCCTTAATAAGGAGTTGGTACTTTTTTCTTTGTGCAAATACCAACCAATTAATGAATGTCATTTAACATGACTTGTTTTATATTTTTAATTAGTTATAATTTAAAATAAATGTCTAAGAAGTGCTAAATAAATCCACTACCATTGTTGGTAGTTTATTTTTATCTAATTTTGATTAAACTTTATAATGTGACACTTAAGAAGTGTTATTTAAATCCACTACCGTGGATTCTCTTAGTATCTCAGACTAATATTACTAAGTTCAGTACTCTTCCTCCGTTTCTTTCTTTGTATATGACAAAGTTTACTTTTTAGATTGTTTTTTTTATATTGGTACAAGTTTTATTTTGGCAAATTCTTTTAGTTTCATTCATTCACTCATTTAATTTTACTTACTAAATTTAATTTTATTTACTCATCTTATTCATCTAAATTCAAACATTTAAAATTATGATACCATAAGAGTATAAAGGAAAGGAGGAAATATAGTTGTTGAGAATTTTAACATCGACCTTTACCTTGTCAAGATTAAAAATCCCCCCTTTACTCTCAGGACAAAACACAATCAATAATCAAAAGAACAAGTACTCCTTTTGTTTCACTATGTTTGACACACTTTCAATTTTTGTAGTATAGTTTTTTAAGTTTGTCACATTTCCTATTATGACAATAAGTGAATCATTCTCAACTACACGATAATTTTTTTACTCTTTTTACTCAATTATCTCCACACATTTCAATTTGAAAAAAAAAACACACTAAAACTATGATGTCATACATAGTGAAATGGAGGGAGTACACAAATTTTACTTTGAAAGCTCTAACTGCGTAAAATCACAGGCATCAAATGATTTCAATCCACTAGAAAATAAAAAGAGTTTACGATGTATATTCTATCGCTCAACACATAATACATTCAATTGTCTTCTCTTCCATCAACCACAAACTTTCATTCACTCACACTTGGTGACTATGACCATTTCCCCGTTGATGAGACAGTGACAGAGCGATTGAGAATAAAGATAAGTGACTGAGAAATATAGAAAGAAATTTGAATGGGTATTTGGAGAATTTATAATTCCCTTCTATATGACACATTTTTTATCAGTTTATTTTTCTATATTAACACACCAAATGATTTCTAGTAAGGTTCATTAAATTTTATGCACTCATTTTACTTTTCAATTTCTGAATTTAATTTCATCTAATTATTTCATTTACTTGAATTCAAACACACAAAGTTATACTATCATGTACAAACAAAAGGGAGAATGATTAATTAAGCTTAGACTTCTTATTGTTAGTTTAATAGAACAAAATGATAGGTAATTTTTGTAGAGAAAATCTCTTGTTAGATCAACTAACAGTTTTCATTTTAATAACTTTCAAATCAAATCATAATTATATACTAGTATATTGTAACACATTTTAAAAGTTTTTAAAAATTATAAGAATTTTATGGCAATAAATAAAAATGAACATCAAATTATAAAATGATCTCGTCTAATGGTTAGTCGGTCTAAAACAAAATTTTGTTTTTTTAACCATAAAAAATATCTTAAATTTAGATGAAAACTGTCATTATCTTCTAAATATTTTGTTCTTAAATTTCTAAATTACCTGATAAACTCTTTAATGGTTTTGTCTTATAATAGGCAATGTGTATTTTTGAAAATTTCCATGAAATTCAATTATACTTTAAGACAAACTATTCAATTATTATAAAAGAGAGATAATTTATTTTAAAATTTTTGACCCCTTATATTCCTTCAAATTATTAGAATTCGAATCACGTAGCTAAGTGTTTAAGGTTATTTTAGCTACCAATGAAGGATTTAAACTCTAGAGCTTGTTTAAAAATCTTTTGAAAATATAGACCATTTGACAACTTCATTGAAGTTCATGGATTTCTTTCAAAAATAAAACAAGTGATTATCGAACCAACTTAATCTTTATCCATAAAATAACCTTAACATGGGTCCCACTACCCCACGACTGAGCTGAAAATGGGACACTTGGTCGCCTTTGGGTTTTCCGGCCTTACCAACTCAACCAGTCATGGTCCTCTGCTATTTTTCGTTTTTGCTTGGACTTAGTTAAATGCGGAGGAATACGATAATTGTATTCCCCTCAATTATGGTACTCCACTACACTAGTAGTAGTCTTTTTCTTCATTTATATTTTCACTGTTGTCATTTCCTGGTCCTTTTCTCCGGGTGGTTGTGTCATAATTCAACGCTCATCATCCTTTCATTTTGATTCAACGTGGATAATGAGTTTTTTCTCCCTCACTCTTTTTTCTTCTTCTTTTTCATTATAATTCGTTAGATTTTATAGCTACGGGTAACAAATGATCACGGATTGATTTTAGAGTTAAGTGATATCCTGATTTTGTACTAAAAGTGTCAAAATAACTTTACAATATCATAAAGTGCCAAAATAACTGTTGACTACGTTGATTTTTCAATCAACGATCTAATGGCCGGATTCTGCCAAAAAGACCATTTTGCCTCTAGCAAAAAAAATCAAAAAAGATGTTATTAATCTCCAATTACTTCCTTCTAGAAAGCTCCACTTATTCCTCCAATGTAGTTCAACTTTTTGAGTGATTTCGGGGCTCGTGAGATTCTTGGGAATCGAAAGAGCAGAAATGCATTTTATTTTAGGATAATGGTTCAGTTCTTGATCTCTTGGGTAATGAGGAGGTCAGTTCTTGATCTTCAATTACTCGGGGCTCTCTTTTTTCAGGTCGCTCAATTCTTGATCTCTTGGGTAATGAGGAGGACGGCCGCAGATGGGAGGAGGGCCCTGGCGATGGTGGGTGTAGGTGGGGGAAGAGCGATGGTCTCAGAGAGAAGGACCGCACCGAGGGGGGGAGGGTGGTGGGCGATGGCGACGACAAAAGCGACAGAGACGTTGAGGTACGATGGCCTACGAAGGGGCTATGGTGGGGTACAATGGGCGTGATTAGCATCATCATGGGGTTAGGGTTCAATAGCGGGGGGTTGAGTCATGGGGGTGCGGGCAGAGCCGCGATGGGGGCTAAGGGAAGATTCGTTTTGGTTGTGATGATAGTGGAGATTGGTGGTGGTGGTGAAGCTTAACATGTAGTGGATGGCGGCGGCGGTGGTAGAGCTTGGGTGGTAGTGATTGTCGGCGGGAGATGGTGGTGGCGTGTGGTGGTGACTCTCGGCGGGAGAGAGTGGGGTGGGTGGGTTGTGAAGATGAAAGAAAATAGGGGCATAATGAGTATTGAATTTTTAGCTTCGATCTAAGGGGCATTTTGGTCATTTCAGCTTTTGGTCAATGTTGGATTTTTGTGGGTCAATGCCGGAATTAGAAAGTTTGGCTATATTGACACAATTTAACTAAAAGTCAGAGTTAGATTGGCACAATTAGTAATAAGTTAGGATTAGATAGACACTTTCTCAGATTGCAGAGTTATATTGGCACTTTCAGTCAAAAGTTAGGGTTATAAATGTATTTTACCCTTAATTTTTTCTTTTATGTTGGGTAAAATGCATTTATACCTCCAATTCTTAAGTTTGTGCAAATATATTCTCAATTTTTCAAAAGTACATATATATCACTTAATCGGAAGTGACTAAAAAACTCATACCCCTATAACCGGAGACTAGTGTTGACCGGACTAAAAATAACCAAAATACCCCTATTCTATTTTGGACAATTTTACCCTTGGAGTGGGCCCCGGTTAGAAAATGAACAGGAATTCCAAGGTTATATCAACACTTATTTTAGAAATTCAAGGTTATATTAACACTTTTTTAAAATTTAAGGGATATATCAACACTTATGTTTTATACACTTATATTACTTCATATCGCTATTATTAACATCCAAATAAAATTACAAAAGAAGTTTGGACAGTCAAAATTCAAGAACAAACTCATTTTTTTTCTAACAAATCAGTATCTACGCATAAAACTAGTATAACACATAAAATTCGGGCCAACAACACGCCAAAATTTGATACCAATGATCAAAATACCGCCCTTTCTTGTGTTTCTTTTCTTATTTGTTGAAAGAGTGGGACAACAAAGACAGGAATACTAATGGATAAAAAAATAGTGTGAGCACTAAGCAGACCACTATAATCAACTCCGGTTGAGTGATAGATAACCTGCTTAGAGGCAAAAGAGAGGATTGAAGTAGTAGAAATGACGTTTGCAAAATCCATTTTGGGTGTGGATAAGGAATGAGGGTTTGGTGAGAGGAAAAACAAATTACTAGAGTTTAAGAGATTGAGTAAAAGAGAAGCTTATGAACATGAAATAGGAAAAAACAAGATGGAGGGAAACATATGTAATATGCAAAAAATACAGTATTTTCAACGTCGCCCAAAGAATTACTTTTCAAGCAAGCAGCGCCGTTTGAACTGAGAGTGGAGGTTTGTTTTCTTCACCGATCTCTTTGCCGACCTCTTCGCCGCACAAGGTTCTCGATCCCTTAGAACTCGAATTCAACCCTCAAAATCTCAAAATGAAATGAGAATGAATTGGGAATTGGAATTTAGGGTTTGTGAAGACACAATGGTCAATATACATTTAAAATTTTTAATTTTTTTTAAAGAGTGGTAAATCAGCCATTACAACTGAATCTGAAAAGGTTATTAATTAAAAATATAATATTAATTTTCATGTATATTTGGTGTCTCACATTTAAATTTAAATAAATTATAAAATTTAGTCTCCTACTAATATATATATATATATATATCAATTATGAAGTGATATCATCAATTTAGCTATAGATAATTAAATAAAAAATATATTTATTCAATTTTATAATATTTCTATAACATTTCAAGAAGTTACAAAGCAAATAAAACTTATATTTGAAAATATAAATAAATAATTTATAGCAATGAAAATATATGCTTACTACTATGCATTTTATATTCCATACTTCCTAATAAAATTAATATAAAATAAAATGAACTTGTGCAATAAATTTATCACCCTATCTTTTTTAAGGTAAAAACTAAGAGACATCACAAATTATTGATCACTCTGTCAATAATTAATACAAATATTTTCACACTCCTAACCCTACATTTAGATTGAAAGTGTCAATATAACCCGCAAAATGAGAAAGTGCCAAAATAATCATAATTTTAAGGCGAATTGTGCAGATATGACCTTCTGGCCTAAATCTGGCATTGACTCATCAACTGGGGTGTTGACCGGATCAGAAATGACAAAAATGCCCTTGCCCATTACTTTCTTCTTCTTCTTCAAACCCCTTCACCCCATCCACCACCCCACTCACCTATGTCTCTCCACGCGCGGTTCCTCTGCTCAAAAAAGAAAAATCCTCTCGTTTATTAAACCCTCTTGTTTATTCTTTTACCATATAATTCATCCTCTCCATCCATAGTCGACGCCACCACAGCCATTTGATCCACACTCCACTGGGTCGCCAATAAATTGTCATTTTCACGGGAGATAGATTAACCCACGAAGCGCTTCACAAAGATAAGAGTTTACAATGTTGCTCTCATACTCACTACTAACTACCCAAGAGTAGCTAGTGGCAAGTATGGGGTTGTCCACAGAGATGCTAGGATTCAAAAGTTAACTACGCAAGACTCACAGTCGGGTGTCACTCCGATTGTGTGTCGCAAATAGCTCGTGTTGCGAACATGGTTTTGGGGTTTTGTCTATAAACTATGTAACATGAAAAATAAGAGATTAAACTATATTAAACTAAGACTTGAGGATATTTGCGCAACATGACCGAAATATGATTTTGATCCTAGATTCTATCAAATACAAGACGTATAAATCTATCCCAATATCTATGTCACATAGTGTGATTGATAGTCAACACTTCCCAATGTCTGTCACACAAAGGTGCCCACGCCTATTCTATCAACTCCCCTCCGTAATTAGGAAAATGATTCAAACAGTCCAACTGTTATGTGCTCCTCTTTCCCCTAAAGAATTACATCTCGGGCCTCCACTATGAACACTTCTCCCTAGGCCTACGGAGGCAAAAAAATTGGCATCTCATGATGACTTCAGAGTTGAAATGACAATGGTCGCTACCCTACAACCATAGTTGCTATAAACTATCATACTTTATCTATTGGGATTCATGACCCAACCGAAATTAGGCATAAACTCGTGTGGATTCAGTGCTCACGCCCTATGTACATACACATACATAGCCGAGACCCACGAATGACATATCTTAACCGGACACTCCGAAGTGCAACAAGCCTAACACCATACATGAAACATATAACTATTGTGCATCATTGAATATCTAACATGCATTTCACAAGAACGTAAAGATTAAATTAAGCATGATATTCATAATCATAAGAGGATAAAGAGACATGTAATCTCACAAAATCTCTACCAAGTTATGAATACAAATTAAACCTCCAAGCAAATAAACTACTCTACTACTAATATATCCATGACAAATATTGAATTAAATGTCACAGATCTAGGAAACTAATAGAAAGAGAAGAAAAGAAAAGAGAAGGAAAAGAGAAGAAGAACTCTAGAGAGAGAGAGAGGGGGGGGGGGAGAGAATTCACTTATTCCTTCCCACCAACTAAGAAAATAAGGTTTTCATTATACCTAATTCTTAAACCCTAGGAGACTAAAGACTCCTTATATAGGAGAAGATAAATGGGCCTCTAAAGGCCCAAGTTTGGAAGAAACCCTAAGGCCCCCACCAGTGCTACATCGGTACGGGGCGTGCAAAAGCACACGGCTCGTGCCACAAGAGCTGTGCAAAAGCACACAACCCACAGACGGGAGCTACTACCAGGGCATTTTGATCGCACTGCTTGTGAAAAACCAGGCGGTCCGCGAATCAGAGTCTTCATCTTCTATTCTGAGTGTGAGGGTTGTGTAAAGGCTTGCGAGGCACGAACCAAATTTTTGAGTCTTGACCTTTGAGGCGCACATGTCGTGAAAAAGGACACGGCCTGCGCCAGTACTTAGCCATATATCTGTCTTGGTTGGCACGTGTCGTGCAAAGGTGCACGGCCGTGCCAGTTTTCACAATCTTCCGGGCTTGGCTTTTCCCTTCAATCTTGTTTTTACCGCTACGGGTGAACCGCTGATCTGAATTGGGAGTTCTTGAAGTCAATTTTATAGTGCTCAAGAACTTGAATCCAAAGGTACTGGCCTCAGAAGATGATTCTTCTTTGATCGATCCCAAAATCCAGTTTAGCTCCCGGATTACAATTCACCCGCTTATTTGATCCTTCTATCTTCTACCATATTTTGACTTGTGGCCTTTAGCCTTATACCATCCTTGCGAATGACCTTCTATAATCTACTACCATTCTCATGAATGGTCTTCACTAAACTAATTTGAAGTGCTTATGAGCAATCTACAATGAAGCTCATAAAATAGGATCTAGATGCTCGTAAGCACATAGACTCCATTGGATCTAAATAATCTACAAAATAAGGGATTTAGAAAACAAAACCAACAAAGGTTATTCAAACCCTCTGTAATGTAAACCTATTTGAATCTACCAATCAACCATACAAAATCTACTAATAAATATGCTAAATGCATTAGGAAACACATGTTTCTAGGTGCAGATCAATACTCCCACACTTAAACCTTTACTCGTCCTTGAGTAAACAAGAGTGAGCGAAAATCCAAGCGAAACATAGCATCTAAAAAAATTCCACATGGCATTCAACATTTATTCCTTAACTATCCTAGTTCTCCCAAAAACATAAGAATATCATAACTCTCACATCCCAAAGAAACTAAGACAATCTATCCAACCAACATACTAACTCAAACTGTAAGGTGTACAAAATATATATATGTAAAACTAGTTTACTCCACCAAAGAAGCTACAAAAGACAAATCAAGAGAAGCATAGAATAATTTCAATTTCTCTCATTTTCTCTCATTTTGCCTAGGAGCCCTCTTGGGTTTTCATCCTAGTTTCACACGTTTTTTCTTCTTTTTCAAGCTCACTTCTCACCCTTTTCCACACCATTTGACCTCTCACTTTTGCATAGGTTTTCAAACTATCCGGGCCTATACCGTTGTTTCCTAGGTTGTCCTTTTGAGTTTTCAACTTAGCCAGGTATATGTGTGTGTGTGTATATGTGTATATATATATATATATATATTTTCTTCATTTTTCAAAATTTTAAAGTGCTCTTAGAAGAGCTACTTACTACATAAAAAATTAAGAATCATAAATGTTATCTAATTCCCCTCCCCCATACTTGAAACTTGCATTGTCCTCAATACATATACACAATCTAGAACACATGTGGGGAAGGAAATAAGAGAGCACTTACGATAAAAAAAATGAACACTAAAATCTATCCTTAGTGCCACGATCATGGAATTTAATGAACAAACTACCATCACCACAACATACTACCCCTAACCTCTAATAAAAAAAATCACTCTAACCACTATTATGCACCACAAATCGAATAAAGAATTGCATCACACTGGAGAGTTACCTATTATATTTCGAGTTGTGCGTCTCAAGGATTTTGAGGGTAAATGAGTTTGGGTGGTATTTTGGGGGTGGTAAGGAAGAAATGGTGATTTGGATTTAGGAGGGTGTGTGAGCTTCACGGGTCGTGTACGTCTACACGCCCCATGAATTTGGGGTTTGGTTTTTCTCCATGTCCACCATTTAAAGAATCACGAACCATGTACGTCTACATGGTCCATGAGTTGGAATCCTCCTAACCCTGTTTGCTTGCTTTCCTCCAAAAACCATATGCTTTCTACAAAACAAACATGCACATCAAGTGTAATAGTGTTCCGAAACCAAAATCTAAAACAGAAAAATATACCAAAAATAATAAATGCCTACAACACAATGCAATGAGACATCTTTTCCTCCCCCACACTTACAACACACATATTCCTCAAATAAGAAACATGACATGAAAGGAAAGGAAAGGGGGGTAAACAAAATGATAGGCAATCATAACTTCTCAATGCATTGTTCTCATCTCAATATCCTCAAATCTACCCCAACATGAAACTCAAAATCAAGCCACTACAAATCCACACTAAACAAGTATCAATCAACATCCACACAAAGAAACAAATAATGTGCGGTCTAGGTTGTGTATTTGGTGGTGGTTTAGGTGGTGGATTGTGGTGGTGTCTAATGGCTGGGGTAAGAATTGGAGGATAATGGTATTGATTTTTCTTGGGATTTTTACACTTTTAACCCTAAATTTAGCTCGAAAGTACCAATATAACCCAGCAAAAAGAGAAATTGCCAAAATAACTCTAACTTTATAACAAAATAGGCAATTATAACATTTTGTCACTATTCTGGTGTTCACTCATTAATTTAGGTGTTGACCGGACCTAAAATGGTAAAAATACCCTCGGTTTATACTCTCATCTTCTTCTTCAACCACCCCTTACCCCGCCACCACATGCCACTACTGGCCACCACCCGCAGGAGTGCCACCTCAGCATACCACCGAAAAGCCAAATCATATGCAATCAATGGGAAACATCATTTATCTTAATTCTTAGGGTATGTTTTTAATGAATCCTACTGCAACAAAACATAACAAAACATAGCCACAATTGAAGAATTGATCGAAGAAACTAGTGTTTTTTTATCTCATTAAACACTCTTTAAACATCAACACTAGTAGCCACAAAAAAGGCAATACCAACACACTATTCATTGTTATCTTCTTTTTTATGGGCTGAAATTCCTCAACACAAGCTTCTCAGGACTTCAATTACCAAACTTTCCCATCATGCAGGTTGCGGCTTCTCCGAGGAGGTGGCGATGGTGGATGAAATGGTTCCCTCACTTCCGCCGCCGAGAATTATGCAATCTACTGTTCTCTTCTCTTCTGGCAGTGCTAGGTTTTAAAGTGACGGAAATGGTGGAGGCAATGGATTGAATTGGGGGAATTAACTTCTCTGGCTTTCTATTAGTTTGGCGATAATGAAGGGTGTGGCTTTCTATTAGTTTGGCAATGAAGATGTACGAATTGGCGGAAGAAAATCAACCCCAACATTGATTTCTAGGATGGAAAAGAAAGAAGACACTTAATTGATTTTTTTAGTTTTTTCTTTTTTAATTCAGGGGCAAAATGATTAATTTATTAAATTTTTCCCAAACTTCCCGTTGAAAATTGAAGACAATGGCACTCAGGGTTAGATTGGCACATACATCATAAAGTTAGAGTTATTTTAGCACTTTCTCATTTTGTAAAGTTATATTGGCACTTTTAACCTAAAGATAGGGTCATTTTAGTACTTGACTTTTTTTTATTATAATGAAATCTAACTAAACTAATATTTTCTTAGGTTGCCTCATGAGAAGATCCATATTATTAAGGTTGTTATCACGACCCTAATGTTATCCATATGGTGTGGGTTTGTACCTCATCACCATAGGCAACCAAATATGGAGAGGTGGGGGTAAAAATCTTCCAAGAGGAAGATGTAGTAGAGGAGGAGTCAAGCCTCGAGGAAATAGGTGGTTTGGAGGCTTAGCATATTCACTGGGCTTCTCTATAGTTTCCTCTAAGGGTTTAAAAAATGTGGGAGTTGGTTCTATAGGTGAAGGTTGGGGTGAAGTTAGGTAATATGGCGAATTAAGTATAATAACCCCTTTCTCAACTTCTTCACTCTCAACAAACCACTCCCCATCCCCTTTGGATTTATCTACCAAAATTTCAAGTTCAACAAGGGATGGTTCATTTTGAGAATATTGGGTTTCTAGTTGGCTCACCCTTTCCATCAAATCACTCACTTGCACTTCAACTCCCTCAATGCTCCGGGAGAGTTGAGTTCCCAAATCCCTAATGTCATAAGCATTTGTGATTGGAGTAATCCATGACTCTCGGTCACATTAGCTATAGCTTGCAGAACATTTCCATAATCTGATTTGGGAACCAATCCTAGGGATTGGTTTTGGGGCATTGTATAGGTTCAAGAAGACTAACTATCTAACCCAAAGTGTTGGTTTCCCGATGCATATCTATACCATGAATTCGGGTTATCACTTTACCCCGAATTGGGAGAATCATGGTATAGGTACCAATCTCGATACCATTGACCTTGGGAACCAACAATCCTTACCCATCTCCCATATTTTCTCAACCAAGAGGAAGACTCCGTAGGGTGGTCGCAATGGCATATCCTACAAAATCTCACTCGTTGAGCCTCTCTTCTTCACATATTTTTTCCAATAAAATTAAAACAGAAAAACACAAAATTCGGAATCGTAGTGCAAGAGTTCTCGATTGACACCAAGAACTCAAGCAATACCTATTCCAGAAAATAGCAAACACACAAAAGGAACACAAACAAAAGCACAAAAACGCTACAATAAAAACACTAACTACTCTACCGGTTAGTAATGCAAGTTAACAATCAAATCATTAAACTAACATCCCTGACAGCGACGCTAAAATTTGATCCGCATTCCGCGTGGTCGCTAATAGACCGTCATTTTCATGTGAGATAGATTTTCCCGCAGAGCGCTTCACAAAGATAAGAATTTATAATCTTGCTCACGTACTCACTACTAACTACCCAAGAGTAGTTGGTGGCAAGTCCGTGGTCGTTCATAGAGATGATAGGATTCAAACATTAACTATGCAAGACTCACAATCGGGCGTCACTCCGATTGTGTGTAGGGAATAACTAGTGTCACCAACATAGCTTTGGGGGATTTTGTCTATCAAATACTGAATATGCACATAGGAGATTAAACTATATTAAGCTAAGACTTGGGGATATATGCACAAGATGACCGGTATATGATTTTGATCCTAGATTCTATCAAATACAAGATGTATAAACCTATCCCAATGCCTATATCACTTAGTGTGGTTGATTATCAACACTTCCCAATATCTGTCACACAAAGGTGCCCACGTTTATTTTATCAACACCACCTCCGTAACTAGGAATGTGCATCAAACAGTCCAACCATTGCGCGCTTCTCTTTATCCCTAAAGAATTACATCATGGGCTTCCACTATGAACGTTTCTCCCTAGACCTATGGAGGCAAAGGAATCAGCATCTCATGATGACTCCAGTGTTGAAACGACAATGGTCGCTGCCCTACAACCCCAGTTGCTACAAAATATCATGCTTTATCTATTGGAGTTCATGACCCAGTCAAAATTAGGCATACACTCGTGTGGATTTGGTGCCCACGACCTATGTACATACACCTACATAGCTGGGACTCGCGATCCCACTATCCTAACCGGACATTCCCAAGGGGAACAAGCCTAGCCCCATACATGAAACATATAACAATTGCGTATCATAGAATATCTAATATGCATTTCATAAGAACGTAAAGATTAAATCAAGCATGATATTCATAAACATAAAAAGATAAGAAGACCGAGAATCTCACATAATCTCTACCAAGTCATGAATATAAATTAGATCCCCAAGAAAATAAACTACTTTACTACTAATGGATTCATGAGAAATATTTAATTAAATGTTATGGATCTAGGAAACTAAGAGAAAGAAAAGAGAAGGAAAAGAGAAAAAGAACATAGAGAGAGAGTATTTTCCTCTTCCTTCCTACCTACTAAGAAAAGAAGGTCTTCATTATGCCTATTTCTTAAACCCTAGGAGACTAAAGACTTCTTATATAAGAGAAGATAAATAGGCCTCTAAAGACTCTAGTTAGGAAGAAACCCTAATGAAATCCTAAGGGTTCCACTAATGAAACCCTAAGGCCCCCACTAGTACCACATCGGCACGGGCTGTGCAAAAGCACACGGCCCGCTGACTGGAGCTGCTTTCCAGAAATTCTGAGTGCACGGCCCATGCAAAACCACGCAGACCGCGTATCAGAGTCTTAATCTTCCATTCTGAGTGTGGGGGTCGTGCAAAGGCTTGCGGGGCACGGACCAGATTTTTGAGTCTTGACCTTCGAGACACACGGGCCGTGCAAAAGAACACGACCCATGCCAGTACTTAGTCGCACGGCGTCTTAGTTGGCACGAGCCTTGCAAAGGGGCATGACCGTGCTAGTCTTCAAAATATTCTGGGCTTGGATTTTTTTCCTTCAATCTTGTTTGCGCTGCTAGGGGTGAACCTTTGATCGGATTTGGGAGTTCTTGTAGTCGATTTAATATCGCTCGAGAAGACAAATCCAAAGGTACCAACCTCAGACTCTTATTCTTCTTAGATTGTTCCCAAAACTCAGTTTAACTCCCAGATTACAATTCACCCGCTTCTTTATCTTCCTTCTTTGACCCTTCTATCTTCAACTACATTGTGACTCGTGGCCTTTCGTCTTCTACCATCCTTGCAAATGGCCTTCTACAGTATACTACCATTTTTGTGAATGACTTTCACTAAACTACTCCGAAGTGCTTATAAGTAATCTACAATGAAGCTCATAAAATAGGATCTAGATGCTCGTAAGGACATAGACTCCATTAGATCTAAATAACTACAAAACAAGGGATTCAGACAAGAAAACTAACATAGGCTATGTAAAACCCTTGTAATGTAAACCTACTTAAATCTAGCAATCGACCATACAAAAACTACTAGAAAATGTGCTAAATGCATTGGGAAACACATGGTTCTAGGTGCAGATCACCATCTTTTTCCGATCTGGATTCAAGTCATCTCCGTCAGCTGCAACCATCGCCTCTCATCGTTGCTGCAACCATCACCTCCCATCGCTGCTACAACCATCTTTATCCAATGCAACCATTGCTTCTCATTGTTGCCGCTGCCATCTCTGCTGGTGGTGACACCGTCGACCCCTTTACAGAGGTGCTCTGTATCGGATCTCCGGAAGGCGCTATGACCTCCGAAGAGGTGGATCGTGGTTAAAATTATTATCAAAGTCACGGCCCTTGCCAAGTATATTGCAGGATGCCAAACACCACAGGAGAGATTTACCATGATAAACGAACAAACCATATAGCAAAACTAAAATCCGGCATAAAATCCCTATGTGGACAACAATAGTAAGAACAGCCTACCATAAGATATCAGTAGAAATGGTGGTTTACACGCCACAAAAAATAATTGGAAACATGTAGTCGGCAAACATGATACATCCCTAAGAATAATTCGCCGGGAAGCTTGCACCAATGCATTATTGGAATATTTCAGATTACTCTGGGTAGCATGAGCTTTGATAAAAAAAATGATGGGCATCGACAACATTAGATTGTGCCGGTGAAGCCCTCGCCGAGTGTAGCCATCAAAGATGAATTGGGAAGGGGGAACGCATCGTGGGTGATAAACAAAGGAAAAAAGAGGAGAGAAATAGAAACAAAAAACAGGAACGAAAAAAGGGAAAAAAACTAGAAGAATAACGAAAACAGTAATATTTTTAAATTTAATGTGGATCTAAAAATTAAAAAGTTAACCTCAACATTCCATCGGTTGACTGCACTTGAAATGACAAAAATGCCCTTCGATCAAAAACTGAATATGTGTGGACAGTTATACCCTTACCCACCGTCGTTACCGCTTCTGCCCCGCCACCCGCGCCACTCCGCTACCTCTTGCCACCGCTTCGTCGCCACCCGTTGCCCATCGTCGTTATTGGGTCACAACCAGGTCGCCGTCGCGCCACCGTTGGCGACCAAACCCACCGCCACCACCCAATCCCAGACCCTAACCCCTCAGCTCCACCACCACCAAAAACCCACAGCTCTGTCATTGCTCTACTTTGCGCCACCGCCGTGCCACGCCTAAACCCTAACCCCAGCTCCACCACCATCCTAAACCCACAACCAGATCCCAAACCCTAACCGCTCAGCTCCACCACCACTCCAAACCCCTAGCTCTGTCGCTGCTCCACTCTACTCTGCTCCGCCGCTCCCCGCTACTCTGCTCCACCGCCCCCCCACCATGTCGTTGCAACCCTACCCCCACCGGTCGTGTTGCCACCGCCGCCGCCAAACTCCTCTGCTAACCCGTCGCGCTGCCCACTTTTGTTGTTGCTTCCCAAAAATCTAAGACGACTCTCACTTGCCACCAACGTCGCCCCCAAAACTCTTCGTACACCACCGTGACTGCTCTCCAAAACCCTAGACGACTCCCACCCACCATCGCTCCTGCTCTTAAACCTTCGTCGATGTTTCCCTAAATGTGCCACCCCACGCCAATCAGCCTAATTCGACGCCAAGAAGAAGAGAACCACACTGCCAACGGGAGAGAAGAAGAAGAGTTTGTAGGGGCATAATAGCAATTTTTTGTTTTTCAATGGGGTAAATTAGACTTTTCAAAAACTTTCTAACCAAACTTTGCCAGAAAGGTTAATTTGCACTTTCATTTAGTATCTAGAGTTATATTGACACTTATGTCAATTATGTAGGGTTATAAAGGCACTTTTCACATTATAATTTGATCTTGAAAGTTACTGAAACAAAAAAATTCATGATTTATGTAACCATTAGTCAGTTTTTTAATGAATCGTCCACGGGACGAGGGTTTATAGGGTTCTCATCCCTTTTTTATTAATCTCAATTTTCCACAATGTGCGATTACAGGATATAAAGAGTGATAAACCCATTTACATCGAGGTGCAAGTTAAATATTACAATTCTAATCTATAACCTCTGTGGCTAAAGGAGAAATACACAAAGGCGCTAGTCAATATTACAGTACTAAATCTAGGCCTATGTGTAAGTGAGAAGGGCACACTAAAGATAAATGATTATCACTATGTAGTTATCTTGTAGCTACAATAGCATCGACTCGAAACTAACATTAGAACCAATTACAGTGAAATCTCAAATGATACGCCCGCAAAATATTTCGTACACACTTCATATCAATCAAACATCTAAGATAATCAAAACAAGGCAAAACAAGGCCAATAATGAGTTAATGAAATTAAATAATTTTGTAATAACATTAAAGTTGTCAAATCCAAAAAAAAAAAATGCCCCGGATCCAAGCATTGAATTCCCCCGCCTCTAATTAAACCGTTTATATACTATTCTCCAAATCTCCGTTCCGCCTAGCCAAGTCTCTTTCTTTTTTCCGCGACTTACATCCTCCATTCTCCATTCTCGAGAAACTTTCCTACACTTCATCGATCTTGAACGATGTCTGTAAGATATGATTCTTGTCAAGAAATTTGGACTTTTAAGGGTTTGTAGAGATGTTTGTTGGTCTATTGTTTAATTGACGGTTGGGTTTGACGACGACAGATATTTGAGTACAACGGAAGCGCTTTGGTGGCGATGGTGGGAAAGAATTGCTTCGCAATCGCCAGTGACAGAAGGCTAGGAGTTCAGCTTCAGACAATCGCCACCGATTTTTAAAAGATTTACCAAATCCACGACAAGCTCTACATCGGACTCGCTGGCCTCGCCACCGATGCCCAGACGTTGTAAGTTCTAGACCTAGGATTTGTTCTGTGTTTTTATCTGTTGTAAAAATAGTTTCTTTTCGAATATTACTTTCCGTCTTCTTGTGTATTTTTTTGTGCGTTATTGAAAATGTAGTTTGTATTTGTGAAGGTATGAACGCCTGGTTTTCCGGCACAAGCTGTATCAACTTAGAGAAGAGAGGGACGTGAAGCCTGAGACTTTTGCCAGCCTGGTTTCGGCTATCTTATATGAAAAGAGGTTGCTCAATTTTGCATTGTTCAGCTATATTATGTTGTCATTCTTCTTGAGATTAGTTCTAATTGCAATTAAATTTTCAGGGCTAGCTAATTCTGATGACACATTACCACACACTTTCCTTAAAATTCCTTTTGAGTTTCTATGTATAATATAAAAAATATATAGTATAAAAAATATTTTCTAAATTTCTAAATGTAGTATGTACTTAAACATATGCTGTGTATAAGGAAAAAAAAAGTGGTCTGTCCATAATAATATAGACATATCGCGTGTCATGAGACCCACTTAATAGTTTATATTCATTTAAATTTAGTTTATTTTATTTCAGCATATTTCTATTTATTTTAACTTATCGGTATACTTAAATTTATTTATTTTTAGTTTAGTTTAGAAAATTTTGAATTGATACTTAGTTTTGGTTTATCATCACTATTTATCATTATGTTTAAGTTTGTTCAGTCCAATTTAA
>JAULKM010151748.1:0-17205 GCA_032355605.1 Rubia tinctorum | reverse complement strand
ATATTTTTGTATTCCTAACATGGCTAAGCACTTGATAAGAGAGGTCGTCGTTTCTTTCATGAGATTAGTTTATCTCTCTTCTGTGACACTCCTGAAAATTTCATAGAGTTTTCTAGTAAACTAACACTAGATATTGTGGTGGTCAGCCGAGATAGGTCATGAATTGAGGTATCGATGAACTATTGAACAAGAGGGTTGACAATGACATAGAATACTTCGAAGCAGAAATGCCCAAGCGAAACTGGAAAATTAGAGCTGAATGTGCAGATTTTGACCCATATGTGATGTAAGGTAAGTATATTTATTAATATCTTCTCTACATATTCATATATGGATTAGAATAATTATTATAAATGATGGATAAATGGTGATTGTAAGTAAAACTGTAAGAAATTTTAATGTTTCGTTAATATCGCAGAAAGCAGCCGAGCGAGTTGCACATTTTGGATCTGCATTACTATTGACCTTCACTTAATTAGCACATATTTGGTTTACACGTGCATGTTTGTTGTGATTTTCCCATTTCTAATTTTGCACTTGTCTTGCACTTTCCATCAACTTTTGTTATATTTCAAAATTAATTATGCAGTTTATCACTTTGTTTACGAAACCTGAGAACATACAAATTACATGATAACTCAATCTATATTGTCCGACAACCACGATATCTAGGCTTAGTTTACTAGAAAACTCTATGAAATTTTCAGGAGTGTCACAGATGAGAGATAAACTAATCTCGTGAAATCAATGACGTCCTCTCTTATCAAGCGGTTAGCCATGTATGGAATACAAAAATAAGACAGAGAATAAAATACGTACATCAATATATAAAGGAAAAAAATTACATCAATTATGGTTGCAAAGTTAAGACAATTAATACTACATAATTTTTAACAACAGATAAAATCATTTTACATTATTAATTTTTTTTTTGAATAAAGTAAAGAAATCAAAAAATTTATTTCTTATTTTTTGTTATAGATATCTAAAAGAAATAGGATTAATGAAAGTTATGGACGGTGTGTGCGTGATATATTTGAAGGTAGGGAAAGTGAAGAAACATATAAGGATATCAGTGATCGTTACCGTATTCTTGAAAGTAACCCCGACCATTCTTTGGCTTCTAAAAGTGAGGTGTCAATATAGGAGGAAGGAGTACGGAGATATATCATGAATTGAGTTATCTATGAACTATTGAACAAGAGGGTTGATTACAGCGTAGGATACTTCTGAGCGGAAATGCCCAAGCGAAACTGGAAAATTAGAGTTTAAGTGAAGATTTCGACCTATATGTGAAGTTATGTAAGTATATTTATTAAAATATTTATATGTATATATTCACGTATGGAACAGAATCATTATGCTAAATATTGGATAAATTGTGATTGTAAGTAAAAATGTAAAATTTTTTAATGTTTCGCTAGTATCGCAGAAAGCAGCCGAGCGAGTTGGAAATTTTTGCCTCTATTCATATTGACCTCCATTTATTTTGCACGCATTTGGTTTACACGTGCATGTTTGTTGCGTATTTACCATTTGTAATTTTGCACTTGCCTTGCACTGTCCATCACCTTTTATTATATTTAAAAAGTCATTATGTAATATATAACTTTGTTTACAAAAAATGAGAACATACATATTACATGATAACTCAATCTATACTGTCCGACCAGCACAATAACTATGATTGGTGTACAACAAAACTCTATAAAATATTCAAGAGTGTAAGAAAAGAGAGATGAACTAATCTCATGAAAGCAATAATGTCCTCCCTTATCAAGCGGTTAGCCATGTTAGGAATAAAAAGATATGACAGAGAATAAAATACGTACATCAATATGTAAAGGAAAAAAAGTACATCAATTATGGTTGCAAAGTTAAGACAATTAATACTACATAATTTTTACCAACAGATAAAATCATTTTACATTATTAATTTTATTTTTGAATAAAGTACAGAAATCAAAAAATTTAATTGTTATTTTTTATCATAGATATCTAAAAGAAATAGGATTAATGAAAGTCATGGACCATGTGTGCGTGATATATTTGAAGGTAGGGAAAGTGAAGAAACATATAAGGACATCAGTGATCGTTACCATATTCTTGAAAGTAATCCCGACCATTCTTCGGCTTCTGAAAGTGAGGTGTCTATATAGGAGGAAGGAGTAGGGAGATATATGATGAATTGAGTTATCGATGAACTATTGAACAAGAGGGTTGGCAATGGCGTAGGATACTTCTGAACAGAAATGCTCAAGCGAAACTGGAAAATTAGAGTTGAAGTGAAGATTTCGACCTATATGTGAAGTTATGTAAGTATATTTATTAAAATAATTTTATATATATTCGCATATGGAATAGAATCATTATTCTAAATATTGGATAAATCGTGATTGTAAGTAAAACTGTAAGAAATTTTGATGTCTCGCTAGTATCGCAGAAAGCAGCCGAGCGAGTTGAAATTTTTTGCCTATATTCATATTGACCTCCATTTATTTTGCACGCATTTGGTTTACACGTGCATCTTTGTTGCGTATTTACCATTTTTTATTTTGCACTTGTCTTGCACTCTCCATCACCTTTTATTATATTTAAAAATCATTATGTAATTTATAACTTTGTTTACAAAACACGAGAACATACAAATTACATGATAACACACAAATTACATGATAACACAATCTATATTGTCCGACCAGCACAATAACTTGGATTGGTTTACAAGAAAACTCTATAAAATATTCAGGAGTGTCACAAAAGAGAGATGAACTAATCTCATGAAAGCAGTAACGTTCTCCCTTATCAAGCGGTTAGCCATGTTTGGAATACAAATATATGATAGGGAATAAAATACAAACATCAATATTTAAAGGGAAAAAAGTACATCAATTATGATTGCACAGTTAAGACAATTAATACTTCCAATTTTTTAACAACGGATAAAATCATTTTACATAATTAATTTAGTTTTGAATAAAGTACATAATTCAAAAAATTTAATTGTTATTTTTTATCATCGATACAAAAAGGAAACGGGATTAATTGAAGTCATGGACCGTGTGTGCGTTAGATATTTGAAGGTAGGGAAAGTGAAGAAACATATAAGGATATCAATGCTCGAAACCATATTCTTGAAATAATCCCGACCATTCTTCGGCTTCTGATAGTGAGGTGTCCATATAAGAGGAAGGAGTAGAGAGAGATGTCATGAATTGAGTTATCGATAAACTATTGAACAAGAGGGTTGACAAACGGCGTAGGATACTTCTGAGCAGAAATGCCCAAGCGAAACTGGAAAATTAGAGTTGAACGTGAAGATTTTGACCCATATGTGACGTAAGGTAAGTATATTTGTTAAAGTATTTTCTACATATTCACGTATGGAATAGAATCATTATGCTAAATAATGGATAAATTGTGATTGTAAGTAAAACTGTAAGAAATTTTACTGTTTCGCTAGTATCGTAGAAAGCCGCCAAGCGATTTGAATTTTTTTCCCGTTTTCATATTGACCTCTATTTTTTTTGCACGCAATTGGTTTACAAGTGCGTGTTACCATTTGTAATTTTGCACTTATCTTTTGCACTGTCAATCACCTTTTATTATATTTAAAAACTTATTATGTAGTATATAACTTTGTTAACAAAACATTAGGACATAAAATTACATGATAATACAATCTATATTGTCCGACCAACACAATAACTAGTATTGGTTTACAAGAAAACTCTATAAATTTTTAGGAGTGTCCCAAAAGAGAGATGAAATAATCTCTTGAAAGCATTAATGCCCTCCCTTAACAAGCTGTTAGCCATGTTATGAATACAAATATATGATGGTGAATAAAATACATACATCAATATATATATAGGGAAAAAAGTACATCAATTATGGTTGCACAGTAAAGACAATTAATACTATCAAATTTTTAACAACAGATAAAATTATTTTACATTATTAATTTAGTTTTGAATAAAGTACAGAATTCAAAAAATTTAATTGTTATATTTTATCATCAATAAAAAGAATGATTAATGAAAGTCATGGACCGTGTGTGTGTGAGATATTTGAAGGTAAGAAATGTGAAGAAACATATAAGGATATCAATGATCGTAACCATATTCTTGAAAGTAATCCTGACCATTCTTCGGCTTCTAATAGCGAGGTGTCCATATAAGAGTAAGGAGTAGAGAGATATATCATGAATTGATTTATCGATGAACTATTGAACAAGAGGGTTGACAACGGCGTAGGATACTTCTGAGGGGAAATACCCAAGCGAAACATGAAAATTAGAGTTGAATGTGAAGATTTCGACCCATATGTGATGTAAGGTAAATATATATGTTAATATATTTTTTCTATATATTCACGTATGGAATAGAATCATGATGCTAAATAATGGATAAATTGTTATTGTAAGTAAAACTGTAAGAAATTTTAATGTTTCGCTAGTATCGCAGAAAGCCACATAGCGAGTTTCAAAGTTTTGCATGTATTCATATTGACCTCAATTTATTTTGCACGCATTTGGTTTACACGTGAGTGTTTGTTGCGTAATTACCATTTGTAATTTTACACTTGTCTTGTATTGTCCATCAACTTTTATTATATTTAAAAAGTCATTATGTAATTTATAACTTTGTTTACAAAACATGAGAACATACAAATTACATGATAATTCAATCTATATTGTCCGACCACCACAATAACTAGGATTGGTTTACAAAAAAACTCTATAAAATTTTCAGGAGCGTCACAAAAGAGAGATGAACTAATCTCTTGAAAGCATTAACGTCCTCCCTTATCAAGTGGTTAGACATGTTAGGAATACAAATATATGATAGAGAATAAAATACATACACCAATATATAAAGGGAAAAAGTACATCAATTAGGGTTGCACAGTTAAGATAATTAATACTACCAATTTTTATACAACAGATTAAATCATTTTACATTATTAATTTAATTTTGAAGAAAGTACAGAATTCAAAAAATTTAATCGTTATTTTTTATCATTGATACAAAAAATAAATAGGATTAAAGAAAGACATGGACCGTGTGTGGGTAAGATATTTGAAGGCAGGGAAAGTGAAGAAACATATAAGGATATAAATGATTGTAACCATATTATTGAAAGTAATCCCGACCATTCTTCGGCTTCTGAAAGTGAGGTGTCCATATAAAAGGAAGGAGTAGGGAGATATATCATGAATTGAGTTATCGATGAACTATTGAACAAGAGGGTTGACAATGGCGTAGGATACTTCTGAGGGAAAAATTCCCAAGCGAAACTAGAAAATTAAAGTTGAACGTGAAGATTTTTACCCATATGTGATGTAAGGTAAGTATATTAATTAATTTTTTATATATATTCACATATGGAATAGAATCATTATGCTAAATAATGGATATATTGTGATTGTAAGAAAAACTGTATGAAATTTTAATGTTTCGCTAGTATCGTTGAAAGCAGCCGAGCGAGTTGCAAATTTTTGCCTCTATTCATATTGACCCCCATTTATTTTTCACGCATTTTGTTTACATGTGTGTGTTTGTTGTGTATTTACCATTTGTAATTTTGCACTTGTCTTGCACTGTCCATCACCTTTTATTATATTTAAAAAGTCATTATATAATTTATAACTTTGTTTACAAAAAATGAGAGCATACAAATTAAATGATAACTCAATCAATATTGTCTAACAAGCACAATAACTAGGATTGGTTTACAAGAAAAATCTATAAAATTTTCTGGATTGTCACAAAAGAGAGATGAACTAATCTCATGAAAGCAATAACGTCCTCCCTTATCAAGCGGTTATCCATGTTAGGAATACAAAAATATGACAGAGAACAAAATACATACATCAATATATAAAGGAAAAAAGTACATCAATTATGGTTGCACAGTTAAGACAATTAATACTACCAAATTTTTAACAACGGATAAAATCATTTTACATTATTATTTTTATTTTTGAATAAAGTAAAGAATCAAAAAAAATTTAATTGTTATTTTTTTATCATCGATAACAAAAATAAATAGGATTAATGAAAGTCATGGACTGTGTGTGCGTGAGATATTTTAATGTAGGGAAAGTGAAGAAACATATAAGGATATCAATGATCGTAACCTTATTCTTGAAATTAATCCCGACCATTCTTCGGCTTCTGAAAGTGAGGTGTCCATATAAGAGGAAGTAGTAGGGAGATATATCATGAATTGACTTTTTGATGAACTATTGAACAAGAGGGTTGACAATGGCGTAGGATACTTCTGAGCGGAAATGCCGAAGCGAAACTGGAAAATTAGAGTTGAACGTCAAGATTTTGACCCATATGTGATGTAAGGTAAGTATATTGACAAATATTTTATTTATATATTCATGTATGGAATATAATCATTATGCTTAATAATGGATAAATTGTGATTGTAAGTAAAACTGAAATAAATTATAATGTTTCGCTAGTATTGCAGGAAGCAGCCGAGCGAGTTGCAAATTTTTTCCTGTATTCATATTGACCACCATTTATTTTGCACGCATTTGGTTTACACGTGCGTGTTTGTTGCGTATTTACCATTTGTAATTTTGCACTTGTCTTTCACCGTCCATCACCTTTTATTATATTTAAAAAGTCATTATGTAATATGTAACTTTGTTTACAAAAAATTAGAACATACAAATTACATTATAACACAATCTATATTGTCCGACCAGCACAATAACTAGGATTGGTTTAAAAGAAAACTCAATAAAATTTTCAGGAGTGTCACAAAAGAGAGATGAACTAATCTCATGAAAGCATTAACGTCCTCCTTTATCAAGCAGTTAGCCATGTTTAGAATACAAAAATATGATAGAGAATAAAACACATACATCAATATATAAAGGGGGAAAAGTACATCAATTATGGTTGTACAATTAGGACAATTGGTACTACAAAAATTTTAACACCGGATAAAATCATTTTACATTATTAATTTAGTTTTGAATAAAGTACAGAATTACATTATAAACCATCTATATTGTCCGACCAGCACAATAAATAGGGTTCTGAAAATTCTTCGGCTTCTGATAGTGAGGTTTCTATATAAGAGGAAGGAGTAGAGATATATATCATGAATTGAGTTATCGATGAACTATTGCATAAGAGGGTTGACAATGGCGTAGGATACTTCCGAGCTGAAATTCCCAAGTAAAACTGGAAAATAAGAGTTGAACGTTAAGATTTTGACCGATGTGTGATGTAAGGTAAGAATATTTACTAATATTGTTTCTACATATTCAAGTATGGATTAGAATCATTATGCTCAATAATGGATAATTGGTGATTGTAAGTAAAACTATAAGAAATTAAATGTTTCGCTATTATCACAGAAAACAGCCAAACGAGTTGCACATTTTGGTCCTGCATTCATATTGACCTCACTTTATTTTACATGTATTTTGTTTACACGTTCGTCTTTGTTGCGTATTTACCAATTGTAATTTTGTGTTTGTCTGGCATTGTCTAATTTATAACTTTGTTTACAAAACCTGAGAACATACAAATTACATGATAACTCAATCTATATTCGGCTGACATCACAATTGCTAGGGTTATTTTACAAAAAAACTCTATATACTTTTCAGGAGTGTAACAAAAGAGAGATGAGCTAATCTAATTTAGCAATAACGTCCTCCCTTATCAAGCGGTTAGCCATGTTAGGATTACAAAAATATGAAAGAGAATAAAATACATACTTCAATATATAAAGGGAAAAAAGTACATCAATTATGGTTGCACAGTTAAGACAATTAATACTACAAAATTTTTAACAACGGATAAAATCATTTTACATTATTATTTTTATTTTTGAATAAATTACAGAAATCAAAATTTTAATTTTTTTTTCATTGATAAAAAAATAAATAGGATAAATGAAAGTCATAGACCGTGTGTGCTTGAGATTTTTGAAGGTAGGGAAAGTGACGAAACATATAAGGATATCAATGATCACAATTATATTCCAAAACTAATCCCGGCCATTTTTTGGCTTCTGATAAAGAGGTGTCTTAATAAGAGGAACGAGTAGAGAGATAGAACATGAATTGATTTATTGATGAACTATTGAATAAAAGGGTTGACAATGGCGTAGGATACTTCCGAGCTGAAATGCCCAAGTAAAACTGGAAAATTAGAGTTGAACGTTAAGATTTCGACCCATACGTGATGTAAGGTAAGTATGTTAACTAATGCTTGCTACATATTCCTGCATGGATTAGAATCTTTATGCTCAATAATGGATAGTGGCAGATTGTAAGTAAAACTGTAAGAAATTTTAATGTTTTGCAAGTATCGAAGAAAGCAGTTGAGTGAGTTGTGCATTCTGGACCTGCATTCATATTGACCTCACTTTATTTTCCTCGTATTTGGTTTATAAGTGTGTGTTTCTTGCGTATATACCAGTTGTAATTTTTCCCTTGTCTTGCGCTGTCCATCACCTTTTGTTATATTTTAAAAGTCATTATGTAATTTATCATTTTGTTTACAAAACCTGAGAACGTAAAAATTACATTTTAAATCAACCTATATTCTGCCGACCAGCACAATACCTAGGGTTAGTTGACAATAAAACTCTGTAAAATTTTCAGGAGTGTCACAGACGAGAGAGGAACTAATCTCCTAAAAGAAACAAAGTCCTCCCTTATTAACTAGTTAGCAATGTTTGCAATACAAAAATATGACAGAGAATAATATACATACATCAATATATAAAGGGAAAAAAGTACATAAATTATAGTTGCACAGTTAAGACAATTAATACTACCAAAAATTTAACAACGGTTAAAATCATTTTACTTTAGTAATTTTATTTTTCAATAAAGTACATAATTCAAAAAAATTAATTGTTATTTTTTATCATCGATACAAAAAATAAATGGGATTAACGAAAGTCATGGATTGTGTGTGCGTGTGATTTTTGAAGGTAGGGAAAGTGAAGAAACATATAATGATATCAATAATCGTAATTATGTTCTTGAAACTAATCCAGACCATTCTTTGGCTTCTGATAGTGAGTGGTATATATGAGAGGAAGGAGTAGAGAGATTAAATTGAGTTATTGGTGAACTATTGAACAAGGGGATTCACAATGGCGTAGGATACTTCCGAGCGAAAATGCCCAAGAGAAACTTGAAATTGGAGTTGGACGTGAAGATTTTGACCCATATGTGATGTAAGGTACGTATATTTACTAATACTTTTCTACATATTCACGTATGGATTAGAATCATTATGCTCATCGATAGATAATTGGTGATTTAAAACTGTAAGAAATTTTAATGTTTCGGTAGTATCGAAAAAAGCAGTCGAGCGAGTTGCGCATTTTGGACCTGCATTCATATTGACCTCACTTTATTTTCCACGTATTTTGTTTATACGTACGTGTTTGTTGCATATATACCAGTTGTAATTTTGCACTTGCCTTGCACTGTCCATCACCTTTTGTTATATTTTAAAAGTCATTGTGTAATTTATCACTTTATTTACAAAACCTGAGAACATACAAATTACATGATAAATCAATCTATATTCGGCTGACCAGCAAAATACCTAGGGTTAGTTTACAAGCAAACTCAGTAAAATTTTCAGGAGTATCACAAAAGAGAGAAGAACTAATATCCCAAAAGAAACAAAGTCCTCCATTATCAAGCGGTTACAAATGTTAGCAATACAAAAATATGAAAGAGAATAAAATACATACATCAATATATAAAGGGAAAAAAAGTACATCAATTATAGTTGCACAATTAAGACAATCACTACTACCAAATTTTTAATAACGGATAAAATCATTTTACATTAGTAATTTTTATTTTTAAAGAAAGTACATGAATCAAAAAATTTAATTGTTACTTTTTATCATCGATACAAAAAATAAATAGGATTAATAAAATTTATGGATTGTGTGTGCGTGTGATTTTTAAAGGTGGGGAAAGTGAAGAAACATATAAGGATATCAATGATCGTAATTATGTTCCTGAAACTAATCCCGACCATTCTTCGACTTCTGATAGTGAGTGGTCTTTATGAGAGGAGGGATTAGATAGATATGTCGTGAATTGATATATTGGTAAACTATTGAACAAGGGGATTGACAATGGCGTAGGATACTTCCGAGCGGAAATGCCCAAGCGAAATTGGAAAATTTGAGTTGAACGTGAAGATTTTGACCCATATGTTATGTAAGGAAAGTATATTTACTAATACCTTTCTACATATTCACGTATGAATTAGAATCTTTATGCTCAATAATGGATAATTGGTGATTGCGAGGAAAAATGTAAGAAATTTTAATGTTTTGCTAGTATCTAAGAAAGCAGTCGAGCGAGTTGCGCATTTTGGACCTGCATTCATATGGACATCACTTTACTTTGAACGTATATGGTTTTTACGTGCGTGTTTGTTGCATATTTACCATTTGTAATTTTGCACTTGTCTTGCACTGTCCATCACCTTATTTTTATATTTTAAAAGTCATTATGTAATTTATCACTTTGTTTACACGTGCGTGTTTGTTGCGTATTTACCATTTGTAATTTTGCACCTGTCTTGCATTTTCCATCACATTTTGTTATATTTTAAAAGTCATTATGTTATTTATCACTTTGTTTAAAAAACCTGAGAACAAACAAATTAAATGATAACTCAGTCTATATTCGGCCGACCACCAAAATAACTAGGGTTAGTTTACAAGAAAACTCTAGAAAATTTTCAGGAGTGTCAAAAAAGAGATGAACTAATCTCATGAAAGCAACAATTCCATCTCTTATCAGGCGGTTAACAATGTTGGGAATACAAAAATATGACAGAGAACAGAATACATACATCAATATATAAAGGGAAAAAACTCCATCAATTATGGTTGCACATTTAAGAAAATTAATACTACCAAATTTTTAACAATGAATAAAATAATTTACATCATTAATTTTATTTTAAATAAAGTACATTAATCAAAAAATTTAATTGTTATTTTTTATCATCGATACAAAAAAGATATAGGATTAATGAAAGTCATGGACTTTGTGTGTCAGATTTTTGAAGGTAGAAAAAGTGAAGAAACATACAAGGATATCAATGATCACGAAGATTTCCGAGCGGAAATGCCCAAGCTAAACTGGAATATTAGAGTTCAACGTGAATATTTCGACCAATATGTGATGTAAGGTAAGTATATTTACTAATACTTTTCTACATATTCAAGTATGGATTAGAATCATTATGCTCAATAATGGATAGTGGGTAATTGTAAGTAAAATGGTAAGAAATTTAATGTTTCGCTAGTATCGAAGAAAGAAGTCGAGCGAGTTGCGCATTTTGGACCTGCATTCATATTGACCTCACTTTATTTTGAACGTATTTGGTTTATACGTGCCTGTTTGTTGTGTATTTACCATTGTAATTTTGCACTTGTCTTGCACTGTCCATCACCTTTTGTTATATGTAAAAATCATTATGTAATTTATCACTTTGTTTACAAAACCTGAGAACATACAAATTACATGATAACTCAATCTATATTCGGCCGACCTCCTGAAAGAAACAAAGTCCTCCCTTACAAAAATATGACAGAGAATAAAATACATACATCAATATATAAGGGGAAAAAGTACATCAATTATAGTTGCACAGTTAAGAATATAAATACTACCAAATTTAACAACGTATAAAATCATTTAACATAAGTAATTTTATTTTTCAATAAAGTACATAAATAAAAAAATTAATTTTTATTTTTTTCATGGATACAAAAAATAAATTGGATTAACGAAAGTCATGGATTGTGTGTGCGTGTGATTTTTGAAGGCAGGGAAAGGGAAGAAACATATAAGGATATCACTGATCGTAATTATGTTCCTGAAACTAATCCAGACCATTCTTCAACTTCTTATAGTGAGTGGTCTATATGAGAGGAAGTTATAGAGAAATATATCATGAATTGATTTATTGGTGAACAATTGAACAAGGGCATTGAAAATGGCATAGGATACTTCCGAGCAGAAATGCCCAAGCGAAACTAGAATATAAGAGTTGAACGTGAATATTTCGACCCATATGTAATGTAAGGTAAGTATAATTACTAATATTTTTCCTGCATATTCACGTATGAATTTGAATCATTATTTTCAATAATGGATAGTTGGTGATCGTAAGTAAACTGTAAGATATTTAATGTTTCTCTAGTATCGAAGAAAGCTGTCGAGCGAGTTGCGCATTTTGGACTTGCATTCATATTGACCTCAATTTATTTTGCACGTAATTTATTTTTATATCTGTGTTTGTTGCGTATTTACCATTTGTTATTTTGTACTTGTCTTGCACTGTCCATCTCCTTTTGCTATATTTTAAAAGTCATTATGTAATTTATCACTTTCTTTACAAAAACTGAGAACATACAAATTACATGATAACTCAATCTGTATTCGGCCGACTTGCAGAATACCTAGGGTTAGTTTACAAAAAAACTCAATAAAATTTTCATGAGTGTCACAAAAGACATATGAACTAATCTCCTGAAAGAAACAAAGTCTTCCCTTATCAAGCGGTTAGCCATGCTAGAAATACAAATATATGACAGAGAATAAAATACATACATCAATATATAAAGGGGAAAAAGTACATCAATTATAGTTGTACAGTTAAGACAATAAATACTACCAGCTTTTTAACAACGGATAAAATAATTTTACATTAGTAATTTTATTTTTCAATAAAGTACAGAAATCAAAATATTTAATTGTTGTTTTTTATCATTGATACAAAAAAGCAATAGGATTAATGAAAGTCATGGATTGTGTGTGCCTGTGATTTTTGAAGGTAGGGAAAGTGAAGAAACATATAAGGATATCAATGATAGTAATTATGGTCCTAAAATTAATCCAGACCATTCTTCGGCTTCTGATAGTGAGTAGTCTATATGAGAGGAAGGAGTAGAGAGATATATCATGAATTCAGTTATTGGTGATCTATTGAACAAGGGGATTGGCAATGGTGTAGGATACTTCCGAGCGGAAATGCCCAAGCGAAACTGGAAATTAGAGTTGAACGTGAAGATTTTGACCCATATGTGATGTAAGGTAAGTATATTTTCAAATACTTTTCTAGATATTCACGTATGGATTAGAATCATTATGCTCAATAATGGATAATTGTTGAATGTAAGTAAAACTGTAAGAAATTTTGATGTTTCGCTAGTATCGAAGAAAGTAGTCGAGCGAGTTGCGCATTTTGGACCTGCATTCATATTGTCCTCACTTTATTTTGAACGTATTTGGTTTATGCGTGCCTGTTTGTTGGGTATTTACCATTTGTAATTTTGCACTTGTCTTACACTGTCCACCTTTTGTTATTTTTTAAAGTCATTATGTAATTTATCACTTTGTTTACAAAACCCGAGAACATACAAATTACATGATAACTCAATCTATATTCGGCCGACCAGCACAATACCTAGGGTTAGTTCAAAAGAAAACTCTGTAAAATTTTCAGGAGTATCTCAAAAGAGAGAAGAACTAATCTCCTGAATGAAACAAAGTCCTCCCTTATCAAGAGATTAGCCATGTTAGCAATACAAAAATATGAAAGAGAATAAAATACATACATCAATATATAAAGGAAAAAAAGTACAACAATTATAGTTGCACAGTTAAGACAATTAATACTGCCAAATTTTTAACAACGGATAAAATCATTTTACATTAGTAATTTTATTGTACAATAAAGTACAAAAATCAAAATATTTAATTGTTATTTTTTATCATCAGTACAAAAAAGAAATAGGATTAACGAAAGTCATAGATTGTGTGTGCGTGTGATTTTTGAAGGTAGGGAAAGTGAAGAAACATATAAGGATATCAATTATCGTAATTATGGTCCTGAAACTAATCCAGACCATTCTTCGGCTTCTGATAGTGAGTGGTGTATATGATAGGAAGGAGTAGAGAGATATATCATGAATTGAGTTATTGGTGAACTATTGAGCAAGGAGATTGACAATGGCGTAGGATACTTCCGAGCGGAAACGCCCAAGCGAAACTCGAAATTAGAGTTGAACGTGAAGATGTCGACCCATATGTAATGTAAGGTAAGTATATTTACTAATACTTTTCTAAATATTAACGTATGGATTATAATCATTATGCTTGCACAGTTAAGACAATTAATACTGCTAAATTTTTAACAATGGATAAAGTTATTTTACATTAGTAATTTTATTTTACAATAAAGTACAGAAATCAAAATATTTAAATCTTATTTTTATAATCGATACAAAAAATAAATAGGATTAACGAAAGTCATGGATTGTGTGTGCGTGTGATTTTTGAAGGTAGGGAAAGTGATGAAACATATAAGGATATCAAAGATCGTAATTATGGTCCCGAAACTAATCCAGACCATTCTTCGGCTTCTGATAGTTAATGGTCTATATGAGAGGAAGGACTAGAGAGATATATCATGAATTGAGTTATTTGTGAACTATTAGACAAGGGAATTGACAATGGCGTAGGATACTTCCGAGCGGGCCCAAGCGAAATTGGAAATTAGAGTTGAACGTGAAGATTTTGACCCACATGTGATGTAAGGTAAGTATATTTAATAATACTTCTCTACATATTCACGTATGGATTAGAATCATTATGCTCAATAATGGATAATTGGTGTTTGTAAGTAAAACTGTAAGAAATTTTAATGTTTCGCTAGTATCGAAGAAAGTAGTCGAGCGAGTTGCACATTTTGGACCTGCATTCATATTGACCTCACTTTATTTTCCACGTATTTGGTTTATACATGCGTGTTTGTTGTATGTATACCAGTTGTAATTTTGCACTTGTCTTTCACTGTCTATCACCTTTTTTATATTTTAAAAGTCATTATGTACCTTTTCACTTTGTTTACAAAACCTGAGAACATACAAATTACATGATAAATCAATCTATATTCTGCCGACTAGCACATACCTAGGGTTAGTTTAAAAGAAAACTCTGTATACTTTTTAGGAGTGTCACAAAAGAGAGATGAGCTAATATAATTGAGCAATAACGTCCTCCCTTATCAAGCGGTTAGCCATGTTTGGATTACAAAAATATGATAGAGAATAAAATGCATACTTCAGTATATAAAGGGAAAAAAATACATCAATTATGGTTGCACAGTTAAGACAATTAATACTACCAAATTTTTAACAACGGATAAAGCCATTTTACATTATTATTTTAATTTTTGAATAAAGTACAGAAATCAAAATTTTAATTATTATTTTTTGTCATTGATAAAAAAACAAATAAGATAAATGAAATTTATGAACCCTGTGTGCTTGAGATTTTTGAAGATAGGGAAAGTGAAGAAACATATAAGGATATAAATGATCCTAATTATATTCCAGAAACTAATCCCGACCATTCTTCGGCTTCTGATAGAGTGGTGTGTCTATATAAGAAGAAGGAGCAGAGAGATATATCATGAATTGAGTTATCGATGAGCTATTGAACAAGAGGGTTGACAATGGAGTAGGATACTTCTGAGCGAAAATGACAAGCTTAACTGGAAAATTAGAGTTGAACGTGAAGATTTCAACTCATATGTGATGTAAGGTAAATATATTCACTAAAATTTTCTACATATTCACGTATGGATTAGAATAATTATGCTAAATAATGGATGATTGATGATTGTCAGTAAATCTGTAAAAATATTAATGTTTCGCTAGTATCGCAGAAAGCAGCCAAGCGAATTGGACATTTTTGTCCTGTATTAATATTGACCCCCATTTATTTTGCACGTATTTGGTTTATACGTGCGTGTTTGTTGCGTATTTACCATTTGTAATTTTGCACTTGTCTTGCATTGTCTAATTTATAACTTTGTTTACAAAATCTGAGAACATACAAATTACATGATAACTCAATCTATATTCGGTTGACAGCACAATTGCTAGGGTAATTTGCAAAAAAACTCTATATACTTTTCAGGAGTGTAACAAAAGAGAGATGAGCTAATCTAATTGAGCAATAACGTCCTCCCTTATCAAGCGGTTAGCCATGTTAGGATTACAAAAATATGAAAGAGAATAAAATACATACTTCAATATATAAAGGGGAAAAAGTACATAAATTATGGTTGCACAGATAAGACAATTAATACTACCAAATTTTTAACAACGGATAAATTCATTTTACATTATTATTTTTATTTTTGATTAAATTACAGAAATCAAAATTTTAATTTTTTTTGTCATTGATAAAAAAATAAATAGGATAAATGAAAGTCATAGACCATGTGTGCTTGAGATTTTTGAAGGTAGGGGAAGTGACGAAACATATAAGGATATCAATGATCGTAATTATATTCCAGAAACTAATCCCGACAATTTTTTGGCTTCTGATAGTGAGGTGTCTTAATAAGAGGAACGAGTAGAGAGATACATCATGAATTGAGTTATTGATGAACTATTGAATAAAAGGGTTGACAATGGCGTAGGATACTTCGGAGCTTAAACGCCCAAGTAAAACTGGAAAATTAGAGTTGAACGTTAACATTTTGACCCATACGTGATGTAAGGTAAGTATGTTAACTAATCCTTGCTACATATTCCTGCATGGATTAGAATCATTATGCTCAATAATGGATAGTGGCTGATTGTAAGTAAAACTGTAAGAAATTTTAATGTTTTGCTAATATCGAAGAAAGCAGTTGAGCGAGTTGTGCATTTTGAACCTGCATTCATATTGACCTCACTTTATTTTCCACGTATTTGGTTTATAAGTGTGTGTTTCTTGTGTATATACCAGTTGTAATTTTGCACTGGTCTTGCATTGTCCATCACCTTTTGTTATATTTTAAAACTCATTATGTAATTTATCATTTTGCTTACAAAACCTTAGAACGTACAAATTATATTTTAAATCAATCTATATTCTGCCGACCAGCACAATACCTAGGGTTAGTTGACAAGAAAACTCTGTAAAATTTTCAGGAGTGTCCCAAAAGAGAAAAGAACTAATCTCCTAAAAGAAACAAAGTCCTCCCTTATCAACTCATTAGCAATGTTTGCAATACAAAAATATGACAGAGAAATACATACATCAATATATAAAGGGAAAAAAGTACATAAATTATAGTTGCACAGTTAAGACAATTAATACTACCAAAA